>LUCH01006291.1:14509-38243 GCA_013368495.1 Paragonimus heterotremus
ACTCACCCAAGGTGGACAGGCGATGACCTGGCGTAGACAAATGAAATCGTTCACGAAGAGGTTGGGCACTGTAGATCGGGTTCGTCTCCTGGGCTGGAGCCCTGGCGATTCACAGAGCCAATGGCTTGAAAATTTAGGTGAAATGGCGGCTAACCGAGCTCAGTGGCGTGAATGTTGTCGTTGTTTGACCGAGTTGTCTGTGAAGTGAGTGCACTTAATGATGCGGGGCAGTGAAAGCCATGAGGAAGCTGTCTTGCTGATGACGTCTTACTTCCACTTACAACTGGGTTGTTTGTTTGCAAGGTGTAGGCGCCTTGATGTTGTATGTTTCAATGTAGACGTAGTTATTTTTAGTGGCTGGGTCCCCTTCCCTCTCCTTTTTTCTTCTCTCTTCTTAAGCAGGGTTTGTTTCTTACTCTTCTTCTTGGTTGTGTGGCAGTTAAGCATCAGTGTGAAACACTGATGTATTGCTGTCTATGATGATGATGGTTGGTCTGTAAGTGATAGAAAGATTACGGTGACCATTCTTGAAACTGTATGTTAGGTTAGCCACGTCCCAACTCGCAAGGGCAGCAACCCATTCGAGCAACCTAGTGAACGACGTGCTGAAATGTCTTGTAAACTGTTCGGATCCTTTAAGTTAAACAAAAGTAGAGGGCCCATATGGTCTAGAGGACTTATCACTGTGGTTACGCAACTTAACTAACGCAGCCGGCGGAAACCTTTGCATGTATCATCGGAAAACACAACAACTAGGACGGTGCTGGGCGCTATAAAAAAAATGGTGTAAATATGATGTTGTAACAATCAGCGGGCACTGGCGGATTCTGAATCGACGCTAGTCAGTCCTGTCGGACCCAGTAGCTGAGGCTTCGGCTTTGCGAGACACGAAACGAAACAGACTTTTAGGATCGGAGACAGACGGACATGTGAACCGTTGCTGACATCTGAACGGTCTTCCTGAATAAGAGCTGTGCATCGATTCGGAATGCGATCGGGTTAAGTCCCAGATATCGTGAGGGTCATCTGAGCCTTCCGTTTACTATGGATAAGGTTGGCTTTACCTCAGCCAATTTGATAGAAAGCCCTCCGGAATTTAGCCCCAGCGTGATCCGTATAATCAATTTCAAGTTTGTTATTTGTTTATCTCCACATTGACTTTTCTAAACCTCTGTTCACACCTTCAGCTGGGTTTGGCTACAGATCCTTTTGTGCCTTAATGCATGTCTGTGACGTGCGGTGGACAAAAGAGGGAGCGTGACCCTCATCCACTGCTCGCGAGACGTTCACTAGAAAAACGCTTACCTTTTTGGATTAGTTAGGTGTCGTGGTTAGTTACTGTTGCTGTTTTCTATATCGTAAACTAAGCTATGTTCGATTACCTCGGTCAGTTTCAATATAGCGCCGTCTACAAAGTCTACAGCGATATCACGGGTTACTACTGTTGATCTGAAAGTGTGGTGTAGCACCGCTCTTGGAATTAAAACAAGTACGAAAAGCAGTAAAATTACCAATCGCGAGTATTGACCGGCATGGAAACTTGCGTTTTGGAGCACTCTCCTGCCCTTCATGCCCGCAACTCTCCTATTCCTCTCTCACACTCACCCACCGCTCAATATTTCCTATCCAAAATCTGCGACCACAAACCCTCTTGCTACATGCCACAGTGCCTGCTTCCTGAATGGTGTGCGAAGTTTGGGTCCATCAGCCATTAAGATCTTCCGGGTGAAAATTACTAAGTCTGTTTTCTAGGCTGGTATGTTATTTATGCTTGGCCGACGGCGTACCCAGTTTCCTAACAGTCAGTCGTTGTCAGTGGGGTCGGTACTCAGTAAAAATAGGAACAAGACAACAACATACGAACGCACACTCTGAGTCCAAGTATTCTCTCCAATAAGAACAGTGGTTATGAATGGAGCCACGCCACCCATAATTAAGAGCTAATTGGCCTGACTGTGACCACGCCTGATTCACAGGAGTGGGTTCCAAGTATAACAATGACTCGCATGATCTCTAAAGCTAGTGTTACCCAAAAAAGCTTATGTTCATCGCATATTTGCGGCAGCCGTCGGTCATTATCCGAACAATATGAGGCTATCCCAAATCTATACCTAAACGTTACTCGGTCTGACCGAGCCGACCGACCTAGGCGTTCCTATACGCGGCCAGAATAACTAGATCAGAACCATGTGTTTACCGATGGAGAGCGGTCAAATCCGAGTGAAAGGCATTCTTGACACCAACTTCACCGCAGTCAGTTGGAGTATGAGGAAACACAGTGAAAAAATTTCTGAAGGTTTTGTGTGTAAATCTGGCTTTAGTAGAATCTGCCAAGCGGATAGCACAAAGTCTACTGTTAACAAGAGTCAAATCTGCCAGTGTAGTTGCGGCCGTCGCGCTGAAGGCTATACCCACTGCAGCGTGAGTGGTAAAAGCGGCCGTGGAGACTTTCGAGGTGTTTAAACAGTATCGAGTGAACATTTCGACTGTTTTGCCGATACGTTGATTATTGTTGTGGGCTCTGGTCTCTGAAATGCATCAGACATTTATATTGGACATGTCAATCGTTTGTTTGAGAGCGCCTTGTTGGCCTATCTGTTTCGGAGTGCGAATGTTGGAAGCACCTGTATCAATTCTCTTTCTGTTTTAGCAAAGTGCTAGATAAGTCTGAGGCTGTTTGATAAGAAATGGGACTTATGGGCACAGTGTTGCTGTGGTTGGCTATATCTGTTGTGGGACCTGTTTAGTAATTACAAGAAATGGGTTTCCGAAGCGCTTGAGAGCTAACTTTGATATGACGTTGGGGAAGGGCGCGTTTCCTCAGACAGGGTGACCGGCTGTATGTTGCGGGACGGCCGGTACATTATGGAATTACTTTTTTGACTAGTCATGGTCGTGTGGATACCCGTCATAACGAGACTGGACCTTGACGCAGTGATGACATGCACATCTTGACGACCTATTGGGCTAAGTTGGACGGTGTGACGATCACACAGACAGACCAACTGATAGAGCTCTATCGAACAACAATCTGTTGGTCTTGCATGTTGGGATTGGAAAAAAATATCATTTTTTCGGGAAAAGTACAAGTTTTGGTACAGTACCACCTATTTGCTGCCTTGCGATACAGGCTCTCGAACCAGTGGATTCGGCTGAGTATGCTGATCGCTGTCCTGTACAGGTCCTAATGTCCCCAAGGTTGTGTAACCACTGACACTCAGCCGTGACTACTTGCAGATTCATTTCAGGATCCAGTTCCATTTTGTTCAGGATGCAGGTCCGTATATCGGCGTCATCGGAAGAATGGGGACCACAAACGAAGATTACTCACTTGAACTGGTCGTTCGTCACTGAATGCACCTTGAGCAGACAGCGTTTCTTACGAGCTCCTCGGTATTCTGTAACTGTGCGTTCGAATCTGACACGAAAAAGGCAGCTGTGAACATCCATCCAGTCAAGCACCACCTTCTCTGGCTATGCACTTAATGCATTCACACCATCGACCTGGCCAGTGGCTTGAACCACAGAGTCTCCAGACAAGCGCATAATGAACCGGCCTACAAAAACTGACTATGCATTACTGCACTAGAATCCTGAAACAGAGTTTCATTGAGACAACACGTTGATGTCAACGTTTACCAGTGTACTTGCTCTTTCTGCATAAGTGTTCAAACATTGAAATTAGCTTAACTGGCATAGGGGCTTCGATTAGGTTTTTGTGTCGTCCACACAAAGATATCACTACTGTTTAGCGCACTATTGTTCTTATTGTCTTTCGTCCAACACATTTGACAAGCATCTGGAGTGTGTTCGAAAATAAATTTAAAGGTTCGGTAAGTAAAGATGCATTTAACAAAAAAGGTATAAATGAGACACGGCCGTCTATGGGGAATAATGTGCCATGGGCGAAAAATCAGCCGCCGATACTGCAGCCAAACAGGTACATTAGCAACGTGAAACAAACGTTTTCAATTGACATGGGTTCGCAGTTGTGGTGTGAAATATTTTCTGGTTGCTCGGGAGAGTTAACTTAAAAGGCCCCACGCAGTTCGTTTGGTTCAAAAGAAATTTAACCTACAAGTCAGCAGAGCGTTGCAGTTTATTTGGGGTCGGTGAACCGTGGAATTTCGGTTCGTACGCTCTTTATGAAGAGTCCGTTCATCCATGGTGTCCACTGCAGCTTACAGAAAGTTGCGCACTAGTTCAGAGATTCATCGTGAGAAGCGGACCTGGTGTAACAAATCTACCTAACCTGAAATCTCAAGACCAGTTGGTTGTTTCAACATTTGCCTGTTGCTGCCAAAGGCCGAATGGGATCTAGCCATTTAAATTACCCGGCTAATCTCTTGACCCAGTTAGAACCGATCGTCATGACAGTGGTTCCTTATTTGCCGGAGGTCGACGACGTCCTTGTGCCATGCGGATAGCACGATAGACAAGCGACACGCTGTATGTGAGCATATGTGCTCTCTTTGGGGGATTGATACTCATTTGCGACAGGATCATGTATGCCATGTCGCAGTACCGTCAACGTCCGCACATAACACTTTAAAGAAGATCTGAATGCTAATCATGAATCCATAACATTGGTAGCACTATCACTCGTCCGCGACTTATTGTTCACCTTGAGAAACTCGCCTGTTTCATTGTTAACCTTCGCTCGGACGACCGTTCCCCGATCTGCAGCCTGTGGACGCGCTTGGTCCTGTTGAGCTAACTCATCCAGGTAGCGTGGGTTGGAAATGGAGACAACTGTGAAAAACCATTGAGGCGGTCTTGACAACTGAAAAACGTATAGTTGGTGAGTACACAATAACATCGATCGATAAGACACGATTTCAGCCTCTTATGGAGATTACCTTGCATGCCACACTTGTGAAGCTTGTCAGTCAGAGCCGCGTGGTTCACTTGATCAAATAAACGACATCGATACCGTTATCCTAATACATTACTTTCGTCCACTGGTTGGTGGCTAATGGTTGATATATCTTTCAGCAACTATGCATACCTCCTTGCATACCTATTCCGAAGGAGCACTGCAAATAATACAGAAGTGACCTATGAACACTCATCGACTAATCCCTCCCCCGACTCCGAATACGACAAAGACCACCGTGAACTTAAGCGTAAACTTACGAAAAGTTTGCGTAAGAACCGTGAGACTTATTTCTGCGGCTTTTTGACCGTGGAATAGCCGGTCCAGACGTAGGCAGCCATACAAAGAGGGCAGTACTAGAGATGGATCTTCGATTGCAACTAATCGTTTCAAATATGCCCATTACAATAATGAGTATAAAGACATGTAGGCGAACATACGTCTTCGATAATTCATCTTCATGTTTGTACAATTATATGAAGAGTTAATAGAGTTAGATCGAGATATCGATCAGACTTATTACAAAGAAACTAGGTCACTGGTCAGTCGATTGGCGATGACTTGATTGGTCGGTCACGTCACGCTTGTCCATTGGTTTGACCGCGCAGGTTGACCATCGATCCGGTGGATTTGTGGCCACGGCAGATGCAGCGCCTGAACAATCCGTTTTTGGTGACATAATACCGGGTCAAGCATCCTGATTCTAATAGTCTCGGCAGTACAGTGTTCTAATTCGGACTGCTTTTGATGGGTTGCCCAGCACACGATCTACCACTTTGAAGACTTGATCAGTTTTCACCTGGTGTTCGCTTTCAACCAGATGAGCGAGGATAGCACTATTGACCGATCGTGATTCCCCGTGCCCCAGCCACCATGGATGGTGTTCTCGGATTCGTTTCGAAAGTTGTCTTGACGTTTGATCAATATAACCTGCTCCACAGGAACAAGTGAATGAGTAGATACACCTAGATGAGGTCTGAACGGTCAATCTATCTTTGTTATAAGATCTGAGAATTGGGGATGTGTAGCATAGGTCCTGCGAATTGTCTGATTGAGCCTATATGTCAGCCATACTGCGGCATTGTCACCTTTGAACGGTACTCGAATAAACATAGACTTCTTTTTTACGTCATGTACTTCAGCCTTAGGTGACATTCTCATCATATTTCTGGCGATAAATCGTTCCGGATAGCCGTTATCATGAAGGAAGTTCTTTATGAATTCGAGTTCCCTTTCTAACGTATCAGCTGAACAAATTTTGTATGCTCTATCAGTCAGGCAGCACACTAGATTTCTTTTCTGTTTTAGGGATACAAAACTGTGAAAGTTTGTGTACTGACCTGTCCACGTATTCTTGCGATGAATTATGCGTTGAATAGTTCCGTCTATTCGTCTGTGTAAGCAAACATGTAGGAAAGATATCTCGTTTCCAGTCTCTTCATCAAGTTTAAACAACTGGCAGGTGGGCGCCATTGAATATATCGAGTACTGAGTGTATATTGATATCCGAACTGGTTACGATAAATATATCGTCTACGTGTCGGTGGTATTGACTGAACTGGCTGATGGTGGGTTGAAGCGTAGTGCGTTCAACCTTTTCCATGAATATATCGGCCAGGAGAGGTCCGAGCGGGGGTCACAGTGGTACGCCATCTGTCTGCTGATACAGCACACTGTTAGCTTGATATTCATACACGGGAAAAATACAGAATCTACTTCCCAACATGTCTGACATCTTGGGGTTGCATTTACCACCTCTTTAATGGGAAGGAAAAACGCCTCAAAGCGAATGAAACACACTAGGAGGGAGAGGTCAGAGTGATAGGTGTGATGACCTTCTTTCGGGTCCGTTGTAAGTGATGCTTCACAACAACTGCCATAGAATGCACATGCGGTTGGATCGTTTCTTCCTGATCCGTAAGTGCCATCAAAACGGAAGAGTGACATCTTCATATTTTATATCTGAATTTCACTACTTTTTATTCCTTTTTGTGGATTGTTGGAGATAAAAACAGCCGATCGCTCGTACGTGATTAATTTACTGACGGGAAAATAGTTCCACTTGCAGGTTGCTTCGATGACTGCATACACTTATTTCTCAACAGTAAGGTGATATCTCTCGTTCGATGCCGGCGTTCTAAGGAAAAAGAGGTACCGACCGACCGGTCTATTTCACGCATCTGACGCATCACTTTCGATCACCAGTGGGCTATTTTGACTGACAGTCATGAACGTTGACTTGTCAATTTCCATTTTTAATTCCTCGAGTGTTTGTTTTACGAGTTATGGGATCGGGAAGAACTTGTACCCATTTTGGAAACCCAACGCGCATAGCACGCAAACAGTTCGACGATTCTGTGTTGGGAATTGATGCCTATCGGGAAAGTCACCCCCTGAAATGGCTACAAGCAATCACAGTCAGACATTTATCATCCTCATCTCGAAAACGTTTGAGTTTGCGGTTATACCAGGCTTACTTCGTGCCGCGTTTCGCCATGTTATCTGTATAAGCGAAGGTATCTTTTCGAGATGCTACATGACGACGATTGTTCTCTGAAAACAACCTACGTCGTTGATTACATCAAAAGATGTATCGCGGAATTAGCGAAGGCAAGTACATGTTTCGAATGCCGTGAATGATTTTCCGTTTTTCTTGATGGAAATTGGAGTATATGCGCCTTTCAAATCCAAGACACTAAACTTGTCCTACTTTGTTACTTTCTCGATCAGTTCGTCTATCTTGGAAAGAGAATATGAATCAAAGAGAGTGAATGTATTCACGGTTCGACCCCAGTCGATGACCATTCGTTTTTTAGGTGCTGCTGGACTTTATGCACGTCACACCATATTCGACGGCTCACCCATCTCATCTCAAGGTTGTTGACGTACTTCATCGCTTATGGACTTCTCGTTCTCAAAACCGTTTAGCTGGTATTTAGTTACAGTACGATGAATATGACAATGGTTGTCATTGATTTTTTTTCTGTGACTAGTTTTGGTCTGTTTTCGACTAATTGTGATGTTACAACGATTATTCTTCGGCCACTTCAGGTGATCTGGCTTGATCAAATGCTGTCTGGAGACTCAAGGATTTTTGTTCTAGAAACATTTATCCTATATGGAATTCCACTGATGAAGATGTGACGGATAGTTCTGAAGGTGCAGTCTTTGACGAGTGTTTCAAACTGCTGAGCGAATTGGTTAAACGATTGGTGATTCTCTTGTTTGTCAACAGTCGGAAGCTACTGAGCGAAAATGTCATTTCTAGGTTTCACATAGACTCCGGAGAGTAAGCATGGTTTATTCAAGCGATTCACACGCCGAAATAAACTCGAAGATTAATGACGAGCTATAGTCAGCTGATCTATGCAGTTTGTTAGCTTGGAGATGCTCAGTGGCAGAAGAACTTGAAAAACGTGCAATACTAATGGTTCTATTATTTCTAGAATTCTATCGCACCAGGTTGGAAGCCGAAGTGCTCAGTGTGGAGAAGACAACCCATCCATGAGATAGTTTTTGGGATGCATAATTTGTTACGATCAGTCAGACAAAACCAATAGGGCGTTAATGGATACACAGATCAGATTAGCCAGGTCCGACGAGTCAGGCGTTATTAATCTCATAATGCGTTTCTGAGAGGTGAAATGGGTGATGGAAATGTAAATAAAAAACTTCACTATAAGTATGCCGTGAAACGTAACGTATTATGTCACCAATCTCATCTACCTTCGGTACTGTCTGTTCAAAATCGAAACTCGTCGTCAATACTGAGTTCAAAGTATAAAAGTGAAGTGGTGATCCAAGACTCGGCCATTACATTTCTTCGACGTGTAACAGAGGACCGGGGATCACAGAGCTCATTGAGTTTATTGAATTGCATTTTGTCGAAACGCGTTTGACAGAGTTGATAACAAGTGATCAATTGCAATGAGATCAATGGAGCTGTCGTCAACTACTATAGGGCCAGTTATGATGAGATTTTTGTACTGTTGAATACGTCAGGACTACTACAAAAAGACCGGACATCGTTATTGCGTAGATGTTTGAACGCAGTGATGATGTCACCTCGTTTGGTGGTGAAACGTTTGCAGCCTAGATATCAGGCTCGATGAACAACCATATATATTATATATATAATATAATGTATATATAGGTTTTAATATTCTGAAGTATAACACTTCAACACTATTCAAAGAGGAAGAACTAACGATTTCAGATGCATAACCATTCCTATAGTTGATAACCTTATAAAAAAGAAACCGTTGTCTGAGGATGGAGCTTGTAACGCTGCTTGTCATGACCTTATTCGCCATCAACAACTAAGAGAACTACCCCACGAGACGCGCTAACAAAGTGTGCATGAATTAAGCCACTGTAGAGTGGTTGAAATTCATGTGGCTACGAATCTAGAATTGTAAGACCCATAAGTTACGTGCCATTGACCACCGATCAGTTTCATAGTTGCGTGCGGAATTTGCTCATTGATGAACCGGTCTTTCATCAAGCCGGTATACACGATTTGATTAACATTATCAAGCAACGGGCGTACATAAGCCCTAAAAAGCCAACTTTTTTTGCGGTTCTAATATCTTTGGTTGTATCTCTGCTCTTTCTTGGGGCACTGTTTCCGCGTTTACACCGTAAAGTTTTTGGCGACGGATCTAATTATATATCACATGTTTAAATAGTGTCCGATTGTGGAACTTGAATAGGAGCATTTCGGATATATTGTGTTCCAATTCATGGTTTATGATGGTGTTCTCAGTGAGCTACACGTCTTCGCCAATATTCTACATTTCGTTTTTTTTCCAGATGTTTTTGTCAAGGCTTTTTGAGCCGCTACACATTTCACTCTCTGCGTTATCAAATCCAACTACTTGAGTAAGTCAATCATCAATCACAATGTTTCTTATCCCAAGGGGGCAGTGCACCACTTAGTGTGATATGCTTTCTTACTCCATTAATTATGGAACTGTGTTCTAACAATTTTAGTGGTCTGGGTCTTCTGAAACAACTGACGAATGGCGTATGGTAGCTTTGAAACGTAAACTAATCAGCTTCTAAGCTTATAGGAATTGTCCGATAAAAATACCCTCCTGTTATACGTATGTTGCATGACAATCCTTCCGGTCGATGCTTATTGTCAGTAATTTAGTTTGTGATCATTCACAACTTCCTATTCACACCTGCGTAATATAATTCATAAAATCACATAAACCATATATTTCTGTAAACCATAATCATATGCTTACAGGACCACATCTTATTGACTAGTAACAAAGAATATCAGGTTATTGTTATGTTTTGATTGGAAGACTCAGAACACCGGATTGTTACTTTAAAGACATCCTGAACCACTGAGAATATGAATGTCGCAGTATTTTGCAACCGTGAAGAAGAAATGCCGGCGAGTAGGAATCACAACGCGAAAAAGTACAGGTAGCAGTGACCGTCGTTGGTTAGGCCACATCGCGTTTGACTCGTGTGGCGACGAGTCACAGTTCGAACTTTCAACACGAATTGGTCGTACACGAGTGCAATGAAGGATTGATGACAGATCACCCCCTGCCCCCCAAAACTATATATCGTTCTAATCAACGGTGGACTTATTCCTGTGTGGGGTGTCATTTAGATGAACGGTGAGGGCGGACTGATAATCCTCAGAAATACTGAATAATGAAATCTCTGTGAAAGCGTTACGAAGCCATATGTTTCATGCAGTTGATAGCTCCACTGCTTGAATTTTGCAAAGAAGCAACCAAATACTGCTTATCGTTCAGAGAATGGATGACTTTTAATATCAAAGGACGTTCGAACATTATTCTGATTCTTTGTTAGAGTTTGACTAGGTCGAACTGCTAGCAAAGATCATAACCTTAAAGCCCATCCAAGTTGGAACGTGTCCGTTTACATGTGAAATAAAGTGCATTGTTCATTCTGTCAAAAGGCTTAAAAACAGGGTAGAGATTGTTAGCAATGTCAGCGGAACAGTGTCCAGCTAGTTGTCAGGGCATAAGTTAACTCTGAATGAGTGGTGTTTCTTCATATGAATATGTCCATTTTCAGAGACACCGTTTTTTTACCATTACACTATGGAAATCCTTTTTTCAAATCAACTTGTATGCAATCGATAGTGTTTTGTTTTTATTACTGTTGGTTCATCAGACCCGAGGAACTGGCAACACGTTAAGGGTCCTCAAGGTAAACGGGACATGAGTGGCTAACCTAATCTGCAGTTAGCTGTACATAATTCACATGGGAAGGTAACTCTATCTTCGAGTTTCTAATTGCGAGTATGCGGAAAGTGAAACAGAAATGAGATAAATGCAGCGAACCAGATGAGCCTTCTGAAGTCTATTGTTTTATTAAAAAGAGAACGAGTTGTTTGGTCCAGCGAGGAGCTCACTTTCCCCAGCTGTCAATATAGGTCAGCTTGATCGCTCCAAAATTAGGTAAATGGTTTTTGATCTATAGCTGTAGGTTCATATAGTTACGTCTTTTCTGTGTTAAATACCACCCAAGTGTGCCCCTAGATCACTTGGTATAATAGATTTTCCGTGTCATAAACAAAACACTGCCAGTAATCGTAATAGCCGATTGTTTATAGCATCCGTAAATAGTTATAGTACTAATGGTAATAATAATAGTAAATTCGTGAGCAATAGTCAACGACATTTTTTTATAAACGGTTTTTCAGTCTATTCCTCGTGGTTAGTAATGCGGGGATGCATATTTATTCACTCTTAATAAATCATAATTCTAGCTTTCCTACATAAGGAAGCGCTACTGTACTGAACACCATTAGAATTTAGTTTTCATTTTCTCATCATAACAAACGACTTTAGTGATTTTAGACGAGACCTAACTGTGAAAAGTCCGGGTTTCAGCTGGATTCGAACCGACGACAGAAACACCATGCTTCAACACGGCAAGCGCTCTACTAGCTGAGCTATGAAGACTTTTTAGTGAAAAATTAGTCATCGCAAAGCCCACTCATGTCCTCCGTGTTAGGTTGAACCACAGGTTGTCCACTCTTGTACAGCTTTTTCCCCTTCTTAAGAAACTTTTCTAGGGAGTACAAAATTGAATGCTTTAGGTACATCTCCGAACTATACTCAAGTTCTTTTCGAGCTTGACTTGAACTCATTGTCCCCACTGGAAGCAGCACGATATTCCTGTTGAGTCAATCCCTGCTTGGGTTCGTGTTGAGCTCAGGGCAGATCATTAAAGTACATGGATGCGTTCTTGACCGGTCTTGAGACATTGCTTTGATATGCCGAAATCTGGGCTATACTCGGCTAAACAACCTAGTTCAATGCCTACGCAACATTAGTTTTGTTTCTTGAACCATGCTAATTCATTGCTCGCTAAATGACCAGTGAGGCGTGCGGGTGATCGTTTTCAGACATTTGTAAAAGATATCTAGGGCTTCGTTTGGAAATTTGAATACCTGGATTTGTTGGCTCACATAAAGCGGTTCAACCAAAAAAACTAAAGGAAGAAAACTAACTTTGATCGGTTTTTTCAAACAGTTTCTTCAAACAGTGAACAAACAATACAAGGGTTGTTTTTTCTTCATGTTTGTGGCAGTTAAGTCTCAGTGTAAACCACTGATGTATTGTTGTTTACTGTGATGATGGTGAACGGCATTTTCTAAAATAAGATCACCCATCGTTGCACATCCTAACCATGTGATCAGTGCAGCCAAGGCAGCAGATACAGCGTTGTTCTGTTTGTCGGGAGCTCCTGGATTCAAATATTCTCTATCCAGCTCTTGTCTAGACCTGGTGATCCTGACAGTACGCAGCCCTTCTAGAATTCATTGGGTGATGGTCCGTCAGTTGACCTTTTTTTGTCTTTCTCTATTTGGATCCAAACGACATGTATCTATCAATATAGTTTACCTTGACTTGCGATCTTTTGCCGTTGTCTGATGATTGCGTACTTGTCGTAACAAGCTGCATGGTTTTTTTGGAGGCTAGTGGAGATAAAGCACCTTACTAATGTATTAAGAATGGTCTGGATGACACTTCACCTTCTATTATGAGCGCATAGTTATTCTGATGATGTATTAGTGTCTTTCTCCCCGTGTCGAATTTCACGGGATGAAATGCTCTCTTTCTCTCTCAAGTAGAAACGCCTGCATCGAAGAAACACTTCGATTCTCTCCACAGTTTTTGTTGTTGAGTAAATAGTGTACCTCTAACGCCGATTCAGCTGACATGCCCGTCGAGGTGGCCGAGTGTTTGCCAGTGTTTCGATTTTGGGTTTCACCATTACAACGTAAGTAAAACGAGTCAACGTATCGACTAACAGTCAATACAGGTAAATAGTGTATTTACAATTGTGAGTTTCGTCACGCGTGTTGAGTTGGGTTCGTTGGCTGTACCATTCACTCTGCGTATACTCGTAATACGGTTTGTACTAGTTATGATACCGATACGTTCGGCTGTTTAGATGTCGTGCTGAAAAGTTTAGAAGGTCGTTGTAACATGACCGCACGACGCATGAAGACAGGCACTCACATGATCTCAGTACGCACGCGGTTGATTGATAGTATGATGCGTGTGGGCGTATGCATGTTTGAACAAGCGACTGAGTGGTTCACTGAACCAATTGCAGAGGTATGACGGTACACGCAGTTCTGCTTCATTTCAGTCGACTAGTCAGTTTGTCTAACCGGAAGAACAACAACAGTGAAATTGAACAGTATTTGATTCGACCACTAGAATCGCCGTAATCATTTATGTGGATGTAGGGGGATTGTGAAACTGCGGGTTTGGTACATCTTGTGACATATGTGTCTAGCCCTGTGATCGTTAAACAGACTGATGCCTCATTGAATGAACCACACAAGAATGTCAAACGGAAACGGTATTGTTTGACAAGGCGCACTAAGTCACGACAAAATAACCGCTACAACCCATTAGTTTTCTGGTCATGTAACTTTCGCTTAAACAGTACCGCATTATTTTAATGCAGAACGTTTCAGATTATGTTTCATTTCAGCTTTTCTGTATACAATAATAAAAAAAGTAAATGTGTAGAATGCTCACTGGTTAAAAAGCATGCTCATTTTCTGTACAGCTTTAAATCAGTACACCACAAACGTCGTATGTGGGACAGTTGCAGTTGGCTAGTAGGGTAAAGCAAAAATTATTGGCTGATCACAGAAAACCTTTTGATGTACACAGTTTTGGTTCGTCTGTTGCGAAGGCATTCTATCGAACTGACTGGTTTATTGGTCAGAACTTTACGTGCTTCGCTAAGGATTGCGCACGTTTTTTGTTTGATGGAATAATTCGGGATTATACAAATGCATCTTTCAAACATTCTCACTTTTGCTTTTGTGTGTGCTTTAGTTCGGTGTGTTGCTTAGACGAACTCGCCTGTCGAGCCGCGGAAATGACCTCAGGTGACGCGCTAAATGGACGAAGTGGGATATCAGTCCGTTGGGAACCGTCATCAGGACGTACAGCCACCGAATTCGACGTAAGTCGTTCGCTGATTAGCCACAGCGATGAGCCGGAGCCCCTAGTTATCAACAAGAAAACCATTGCATCCTGTTACAAATGGTTGGACCGTGTTGTTCATCTCTGTCAACAGCCACGACTTAATTTAAAAGTCAGTCCACCATACTTGTTGGATACAATACCGGATCTGTATGAAAAATTGCAAAGTATAGTTAATCACTATCAAAATGACTACGAGAGCCTGTCACGCCTGGAATATTTTCGTGTGTTCGTCAGTTCAGTGGTTGATCGAAGTAAACGTGCTGTGCAATTATTTGACGAGGCGAAAGACAGTATTTTCAATCCGCACTCCCATGCGCGCCATTGTTTGGTTAAAACGGCACTCATCTTCTCTCATTTGTATCATGAACTGCGGGCCTTGTTCCCCGACCACAAATTCGCTGTCAATCAATTTCGCATCACAAAGCCGGATGCCGCTAAATGGTGGTCCACGAATTTTGGACAATGTGCGGTCATTTCTTGGGCTGTATTTCAGGATGCATTGTGTGAGACTTTTACTTTGGATTCTGACACAAGTCAACTGCATGCACTTCGCACCACTATTGATCTTACTTGCAATCACCACGTATCGATTTTTGAATTTGATGTCTTTACTCGACTGTTTCAACCGTGGAGTAATGTTTTGGAAACATGGAAGGCCTTAGCTATACTACATCCGGGGTATATGGCTTTTATGACGTATGACGAAGTCAAAGCAGTCCTCAAACAATACCGTATTCATCCTGGTCCTGGTTCATACGTATTCCGTCTATCATGCACGAAACTTGGTCAATGGGCTATCGGTTATGTGACAGAAGATTTGAAAATCTTACAAACCATCATTCAAAACAAGTCGCTTGCTCAGGCTCTTTTAGATGGGGAACGTGAAGGTTTCTATCGTTACCCGAACGGACAACACTATTCGTCATCCGCTTTGCATCAACTGGTGCATATCTCACCACAAACGTGCCTCCGAGTTACCGAGGAACAGTATCAAGTCTATTGCGAAATGGGTTCTACATTTGAGTTGTGCAAAATTTGCGACGAGAACAACAAAAATATTCAGTTGGAGCCATGCGGTCACTTAATTTGTAAGGATTGCTTGTTAAGTTGTCAATCCTCCGGAAACATTCGGACTTGTCCATTTTGTCGACTAGAGGTTAAAGGGATTGAGGAAGTTGTTATCAAGCCTTACAAGCCTGCCACAGATTCGACCAATGTATTACGTGCAGACACGTCCGGTGAAATGGCCTCCGGCTATTCTCGGCCGTTGAGTGTCACCTCCCTTGTAAATTCGTTGTCCCACTGTTGCCCTCCTCCTGTTCCTCCGAGAAACCAAATGACAACAAGTCTAAATGCTAATCTGAACGGAAATCAGAAGCCATTCTTGAATTTGCACAAAAACTCGTTCTGTCATTCCTGGATGATGTGTGCAAATAGTTGCTGCCTGCAGCCGGAATGTTTTGTTACTGGTTCTGTGGCGGACAGGCGTTGTTCCTCACTGGTCACTTCCACGGTCAATTCTTGCCCATTTTCTTCGTATCCCATAACCACGCCTGATTCATTTGATCGATTGCATGACTCAGTTTGTCCCGAACCACTAACCTCAACGAAAAGGGCTGAACTGAAATATGCTCAATTGGACTTAGTGCACACAGATTCTGATCATGATCAACAGATAGATTGTGATATTGTGATACAAACATCTAGTACAATCCAGGTTCCTCTGGCTTGTTCTGTGACCTCTCAGTCTTCCTTATCGCTGATCTCTTCGTGTGTGCACACCGGTCAAATGCCTAATTTAGTTACTTCTGATCTGTGTGTGGAAAACCAGAATGTATGTAATTGTACGGTAGACGAACGCTGTCCATTCATTGGGGAACCTACATCGTCCACAATGTCGGATAACACCTTGGGGCCTCTAGCGCGATATCTACTCTCGCTGCATCCCGATATGGATGAGTCCAACGCTAAACTATTGTTGTGTATCACGCAGAATCAAGTCTGTGTAGCCGACCAAATTTGGAGACATTTTATGCCTCGACCGAAGCAACGCTATGCGTAAACCCTAAGGAGCATTAGTATGCGCATCTAGCAATCATGGCACTACCTCTTCCAATTTTTGTCGACGCATCTTTCCGGTCAGTTCCATTGATTGATTACTTTTTTGCACGTGTTTCTTTGACTTTTATTCCGTTCGATCTACTAATGGTTGTGTTAAACTCGCCGAGTCCGTAACGTCTCCACATAGATGACGCCATTGTAATGAGTTATTATTTTCTTCCGTTGAAATAATCCGCCATCAACGTTTTCGCTAATTTTCTGTTTTGTACATATATTTACATATCGCTTGCAACAGTTGACGTGTTACCTGTCACGGCTTTTGCTGCTCAAGTTTCATTGGCCAGGCAAGTATGTGAACGGCGATTTGTCGTTGGCTCAGTCATTGTTTCTGGACGCCTGCCATCGACAGAGCTGATTTCGTCCGTGGTTGCTGCCTTGCGTCTAAAATCTCTTCTGTTTCATATGATTTGTGACGAACGTGGGCCACCAAGGTACTATTGGATATACGTGCTTCGGTCCTTCTATCGAAGGCTGTCGTGTTCAAACGTACTGACTGAGGGGTTTACTGTTCCCTCTTTACAAGTTCATGATTGTGAGAATTTCTTTTGCGCACAGTCTTAGTCCTTTTAATTCATTGGGTTTAATTCCTGTATTAACTCGATGAGATTTCGTTTCGGAGAGAAGCGTCGTGCATAGGGGTTGCCGCTGGTTCTCATTACACTGCCCGTGTAATTTGCCATCAACTGCAGTATCGTGCCCCGCTGTCGTGGCTGCATCTGTTTCGGTTCGAGTTTAACAGTATCTAGCCCGTTTGTGATCAGCAAATTCCGTGTGGCTTAGAAACGGAAAAATTGACTTGTGTTTCGAGCATGTATCGATGTTTTCTCCTTTACTATTTTTTCAGTGAGCTGGCTTAATTCATCCATCCAACTCTTGGTAGTTTAAGATTGTTTTATGTAGACTGCTGTTGATGAGGGTGGGATATCAACCTGGCATTCTTCACTTGGTAATTTATCCGAAACACTATAATTTGTTCATAGTATTTGCAATTAGATGATTGAATTATGGCACCATGGCGATCAGGTATCTTTGTGATAGTTCAAAACACATTTTGTCCTGGCTTGCTTGAACTATATAGAAATGTGGCCAGGAAAGCTACTGTTAGCATATTTACAGTTCGCGATCAATCTGAAGGACCACCTAATATTTCACATAAGTTTTCTGCGGTAATTGCCTATTTTTATCATACAACAACCCGGCACTATGACACGTTGCAATAGAAATAAGGTTGTTCGATATGTCTTGAAGGTGGGTTGGCTTCAACGTGACGTCGGGCGAAAGTGCTAATTAACGAGTTGAAAAATGACACTATTTTGACTTTAACACCATATGTGGGAACATCAAACCACTTCACATTTCGAGGAGTACTGTTGTTCTCATTCCCATAGGTCAGTGTGTACATGTAAACAACAGTAACACAGGATGTCTGTCAATTTCATCGAACTAAAACAAACGCGGTATCTCTAGACTGACTTTAGAGATATATGGGTACCGAAATCGGCGCTTCCGTTAGAAATCTGTCGGGCGACGAAAAAGTCAATTCGTAAAGTTAATGGTTTAGCGGATTCAGTGGGGTCTGTAGGTTAGTGCTAATGTTAAGAACACTTGTTGGAACCGTCAGTCTGGCTCATGCATCTAAAATCTACTTTTACGAGATAGTGTTTAATGGTCAAAATTCGCCTGAAGCGTACGATCGGTTTCTTGGCTATTGCCACTCATCAGGTGAGATTCTGCACAATTCCATTTATTGCTGTTATCATGCACAATGAAGGGGTCAACGTTAATCAAGCGAGACTAGACTAAACGCCGTCTGAAGGTGAAAAAAACCCAAGTCTACCAAACGTCTGTGTGATAGTGTAAACTTTTGAAACGAGAACGAATTCAACCAAGATAACCCCACTTCGTGGAGACAGTACCAGTAAAACATTTAAAAGACGGTGTGTATTGACAGACATTTGACAGAATGTTGGGGATGTACTGTGAACGCTGTCGGCAAATTGTTTACTCTGGATGATGAACAAAACGCTAATTTCCACCGCATTGTACACAATAGGAAGTGAGATTCTCCATCAAAACAATGCCCCCATCTTGTAGGAATGTGGCTACGTCTTAGTAACGTACACGCATTAACCTATCTACCTTTTAGCCTATCTAAACCCGCTCAACAGTCTTGAGGGCGCACTCGCTCGACATGCACATGGACAGTAGGATCTACGGCTCTGCAACACAGTTGAAAAGTGAAAATAAGGTAATCTAAGTCTAACGCATCTTTATTCACCTGTGGGAAACCTACTGGGCTTCTGAAACGAAACTAAAATGTCCTAAGGGCTTCTTCGTTAGACTAAATGCCGAAGCAGTCCCGTAGTTTTGCCGCGTTCGTTTGTACTCTGTTTACCCAATCACTGAAAATAAACGATCATCCAACATTCTTTCGTTGCTATAGTGATCTCTTAGAAGCAGAGGGTGGGCACTTTGCGGAACATCAGTTTATTCACGGAGTGCATGCACACGGTAATGTACTAGGACACCATCACCAAGAGCACGCTGTTTTTCAAAATCTAGCATAGAGTACACGATGTAGCAAGTGGTGGGCTAACGGTCGTAAGATGTGGTTTAGGCTTGTGCAATTTTTCACATTCCATATGCAGTGACGTGAAAGGCATAGTTGAAGATAGTCCGAGAACGTCTCCTATGCGAAAAGATAAGACTTACAACCGTCTACAAGCACTCCAATGAACGTCTATTACCCCGGAGTTATTGGTGACGGAGATTGATTCAGTCCAACATTCGCGAGACTTGCAAAACTTCTTCCTAAGGAATTTATTTTCTGCACACAGCAGGTACATGACAACATTCGTACTGCACATTCAGTTGTCTCAAGAAGGAAAACAATGGTTGCTGACACCCAAATAAGTAAATACGTTTTTTGACTGTCAACTTACCACTGTAGGTCATGATCGAACCTTGCAATTCATATCAACTGACATTTCCAACCTGTCGGACGCAAGTGATAGCGTGAGAATAGCGTCGAGAAATACACCATCGGCACGTATCTATATCGAATACACCGAGCAAGAAAGGTGGCATCTAGAAACAATGTTATGCTCAAGCTTCCAGTTTTTACATTACAAATCGTTTGTTGGGCTTGGTGCTGTCAAGTTGTCAAAACCTAGACGACAATGGAGATGGTACATAGGGATTCAATTCATAATCGTATGAATAATAGTCGGCGTCATTACCACGAGTTGCCGTGAGCTCAGTCCATCATACGATGTTGATATAACCACGAGACTGTTGTGGTGTCGGAGGTAAATTGGAGCAACTAAAACTGTACGTAAATACGCCACAAGACACCGACAGACGTTTGCACACAGCGCTTGTTTTGGATGACTCGTTGGCCAATATTCTATTGGGTGGTTATTCCGCCTACTCCTTCTCTTGTATAAACCAGGGAAGCAATCACCACCGCATATTTCAAGCCATATACTACAAAGTGATGCTATGGGGGTGGTCCGTCACAGTACCATTTAGTCCGAAGTTTAGTAATAAAGTGGCTTAAATATGCCGACAAGACAATTCATCACCTAAGTCAAATACGCAAAATGATGTAGCCACGGCCGTGTCCTAGAGCGTAATTACGTGACCGATACAGCTACGATAAGAACTTAAACTCGTCTTGTCGCCTTCGACTCGTTTTTACGTGTCGTGGCCAATGAATGGAAGTGTATCCGAAACCATATGTATCGCCCAGTCACAAGTCCACATACTGTGCAACTGATTCAGGCCATGGACAGCTGTGACTGAGTAACAAAAAGTTGGAAAGGTTTTCGCATTCATAGCCAGAAGTTTATCAAGGTTGAGCAGCTTGTGGCATGCAGATGTCTTTCCCACCGCAGTGCTAATTACGAGACAGGCAGGCAGAAGTTCACTAGTGTAAGCTCGCCAGTAGAGAGGTACTTACACTTGTAACTCGGTCGTTTGTTTGTAAGGCGTACTTACTTTAATGTTGAATGTCTGTTCATAGACGTAGCGGTTTTTAGTAGTCAGGTCCCCTTATCTCCTTCCTTTTTACTCAGGGCTTGTTCTTTTTCATTGTTGTATATCGGCCAAACGTTACCACAGCCGTTTTGGTGTCTTCCGTGATGATAGTGCTGTGATACGATGTCAGCTGCAGCAAGTGTCCTTCGAACGCGCTTTCAATATCGAGTAGAAAACAGGCTGTCGGCTATTGTCCGAATCATCTGCCTCGACTGTTTTTCCTGAGACAAATTACCTCCACCAAAATGCTCATAGCACTGTCGGACCTAAATCAGAAAACAAAAGAATGTCGACCTAGGTGAACGACACAGAACAAGTCAAACACACAACGCCAAGTCTTGGTCCCCTATTACTTAAGACTGCAATAAAATAGATGGGCGCTGAAACCCTCAACAAGAGTGCGTACTGCGGACAATCTGATGACTGTATTTTTGAGCGCCTATTCTACTGGCCAGCTATCTTATTTATAAAGTGGTATACGGGGTGAAATACCCGTTTGTAACCGGCCTTCAAAGTGCCCAAGTTCGCTCTGGCTGCATCCAAATTTGCGATAAAGCACATGACGGTGGCATTAGAGACGGTAGTCAGGAAGTTGTTGATAATGACCTGCTATTATCTTTTATCACAGACTACAGGACTGAGCGAGACCATATATCCCGAAATTACATTTTAGGCACAAAATCTCCACCAGTTTGCCAGCTGAGGTCCAACCGTCTTGTTGATGAGTATCGTGCTCTAATGTGTATCGATGCAATCAATGCTTAACGTACACAAACGGTCGTGAGCCGAAGCAGGTGATATTTTGGCTCGGGCAGTCGTTTATTGGGCTGTGGCATCGGTCACTCACCAGGTCTCCGATTCGAAACATTAGGGGATACAGCGATTAATAATGTCCATTGGTTTCACTAGGGTGTCTACGAAGTCATGACAGTTAATGAAGCGAGGCAGTGAATGTTGAAGAGAGACTGTCTTGTTAATGTCGTCATCAGTGTTCGTTTGTCAGAAAGATAGGGTCTGGAAACGCGGGTTTCAGGTATTAAGCCTCATTCCGTCGCCTTACGTATCAACAAAGCATGGTTGCGCGATAACAAGTTCAACGAGTTGTCTTGGTCAACAGTGCGATCTGTTTGTAATGAACAAGGCTGGGTTTCGGTTCACTCGTCCTGTTGCAATTTTCTGTCGCCTCATCGCGCATATTAACCATCAAGGCAATAATAAGTTGTGTAGCAGCTAATTAAACCAATTTTCACTTCAGTTAATTCGTTTTTCAGAAGTCCGCGCTTGTGAAAACCCCAAATAAAGGTTTCATTAAAGCAGTTAAAAACGCTGTTTATCCAGGCTTCACAAAATCGATAAATGGTGTAGCTTTGGAAGCATCGTATATCCCCAAAATAATGTGTGTATCAAAACGCGGCGAACTGCTCGCAACACAGTTTTGACCTATAGGCAGCAAGTGAATCGGGTGGAATCAACCAGGATCGGCAGAAATCTAGAACTGTTTATGAAAACACCAAAATATGCTTCATTTACGAATTTCAATCACAGTTGGTGGAAACCGGAATGTCGGCGGAAAAAAATATTTAAAACGTTTGGATGACCGAACACAGATAAGCAAATTTGTACTGATGACGCAAATTTGGTCACTGTTTTCCAACCCTATAGAGAGGCGATTCCAGCTTTAAACACGGTTGATTCATTTCAACAAATTCTCTCTTCTGTTGAGCGCCTTAAAGTTGACCTCAGTCTACAGATAACAAAATAAGTTAGGTGAGTATGAGGAACTAATTTATTCAAGAAGTCCGAACGAAAATGACCGCTCTTGAGTGAAATGCAAATAAATGTTTTCTATCATTGTGAAACTGGTTGGGCGTATGTTTTTGCTTCTTGTTTCTGTAGTAAGGTTAAGTTTCGCAAAAGCCAGTGAAACGTTCAGTCTTCAAGATATTGGATTAGGTGAGTTGCATTTCAACAAGTGAGTGGAAAGGCACAACAAAGTGGAAAGTTCCGTGTATTAACAAAGGAACTTGTATAAATAAAGGGACCCGAGTTTAAACCACACAAATACTCAAACGCAAACCAGTTGCAAGTAATAAAACTGCTTTAGACAGTCAGTGCTTTATTAAAAACGGGCAAAGCAACCTTCTGCCAATAAGCAAACGCGCGTGCCGTGCGTTTATTGTAGTTCTGTAGATTCAAGCGTAACTGGCGTAGTTCCGGTGATCCGAATTCCATCCGTCCTTCGTCGATGTCAGTCGGATGGGAAGGGGTTAGCAGCTGTACCAGGAGTATGGCCAAGTCATCTGCATCAGTAAAATGACAACCAAGGCGATTTCCGTTGTTAGGCAGTAGTTCATGCAAGGTAGGATAGGTAAGCGCCAGTACCGGGACCCCTACACCGATTAGATCAACCACCTGAAAAGGAAGATTAAGCTGGTGCACTTTCGTCTGGAAACAATTCAGAAGCCAGTTCAGTCGTGGTCCAACGGTAATTTAATGACAGGAAAGTAAGCATTGTTTGGAAAGTGCCGTAAGTCGACTGATTACAAATCTGTGTGTGGCAAGCCCATATAATTCGTCCATCATGAATAATTTGAACCACCAGTGAATGATTTAGCATAGTGTAATCTGATCAGCACTCAGAAACATTTAGGCAAACTATCAGAATTTGAGTGCGGGTTATAACGTACGTTAAGGTATATTGATTATCAGTTTGCCACAAATCTCATCATCATATGCTTAGAAGCCAACAAATACGGGAATTCCGAGTTTAGTTACGATCCGGACAAGAAAATGACTGGCTTAAGACATGTCTAACCTCAAGCATACTCTCAAATTATACTAGTATCATGTTGTTGATGATGACACCCGAATATCGCAAGCTAAACTGCAGTCAGCCATCCTTGAGTCGGCACCGTTAACCACGAAAAACTAGACTTCGATAGTTTGATGTGAGAAAGTTAAAAAGAAGCTGCTGCGGACGCGTTCCCACAGCTGTGGATGGTCAATGTACTTTTATCCTAACGTCTGCTTATTCGTCTTACCAGCCGTTGGTCTTCTAGTTAAATTTGATCAATAGGTTTCTCTTTTCTGATTGGTTGTTTGTCAGACTGGTCATGTTTATGAGTTACATGACACATTCGTTTTGGTCACCCAGTGAGTGACTCTCGAGTCCCGTGTTCTGCTT
>LUCH01006292.1:0-12273 GCA_013368495.1 Paragonimus heterotremus
ATAATAATAATAATAATAATAATAATAATAATAATAATAATAATAATAATAATAATAATAATAATAATAATAATAATAATAATAATAATGAGAAGTAAGACCCACGAAAAATTTAGCAAGCGGTGGCAATCCGTTTCAATTGAAAAGAATCACTGATTCAGTTCCATAGATAATTCGAGAGTAAAGGAGCTGGTGTTGCTTACATGTAGCGATAAATACAGAATGACACAACATCGGATGCGCAGAAATAAGTGCCAGATCTAATCGAAGATGTAGCAGTACAGCTAAAGAGGCCAACAAGACAAAAAGTTAGACGCTGTAAATTGATAGGAAACATGTCAGCCGAGTGTTTTCTACATCCGGCATTATTTACTCAGACCACTGACTGTTGGGTAGAATCAACCACGTATTCATGAAACACGAAAACCCTGATTGGTCCATTGGCTACAGTGAGTGGGTGCCGTCTACAGGGTTGGGGTCCTCGTTGGTTAGAAACACTGTTCACGATAGCAATGTGCTGCATTCAATGGTATTCATACGATTTCTAGTTCTTTCGGTTAGCTTCGTTTTATCAACTTTCATCCTTTTTAGAAAGTCTTTCTCTTCTAGGCTACTCCTAGTCACCGATGCGGTGAACGACGGCCCAAGCGACAGTACTTTCTGGTCAGGCTCACGACCGCTATAAATGAAAAGTTACAAATATAACACGTAATAATGAATCATTTACGAAAAACCGCACCACAATGTGAAAGATACCTTAAAAACAATCAAAATGTACAAAATCCTTTGACAACAAACCCAGAAAAACATCCGATCATCGAAGACAATAATACGCCGGTGATTGACACTAATTTTTAATTGTCATACTACCGTGATAAGGAGAAAGAGGACGGGGCCAATTTCTTGAAATCCCACTGTCTAAACTCAAACAAGCGACACCAAGGAGTTCACATCTTACAGACAACCGAGTGCAAGTTAGATGGAGGTTTTCGCTGTCCGCCTCTTTAATTGTGATTACGTCACAGCGATAACACTCACGCTACCGAACCTAACTGGCTGTTACATTCCCAATTATTTCTAGCCAGGAGTCAGGTGGGTCGCGAAGATCCCAGTCCAGATGAGCAATAGGGCCCGCCGTTCCAAACGTACCAGTGGCTGGCATCAACTAGCCCTGCCACGTCATCCACTGGTCACCTTGTACCCCAAGTCAATGAGCTGCGGGCGCGACAGAATACAACGCATGATAAAACGAAGAGTTGACATTTGGATAAATCGCTTAACTATCTAAATCTGTGCATTTTTAAAGTTTTGGTGGGTGAACTTGATTGGCCTTCATGGCCCAAAACCTGTCTTCTAACAACCTAACTGCTTACCTGCTGACGTTTGCATCGAATCAAAATAGCAACATGCGTAAAATCCATGATCTTTGGTCGTCGTGCTTGTTAGTCGTAAAGTAAAAGTGCTCTAAAGGTAGTCCTATAAATGAGAACTTTATGCCCGAGCGATATAAAATTTTGACGACAAAAGTGCCTCCAACTGTAAAACATTGCTTCGAGTTCCGGTTTCATCTTTCATACTGTCATTATTCAAGATACGGAAAACATACCGACTAATGACCTCCAATACTTTTTTCGTCCAAGAATAGTTACCATCGTGACTTTGGAGCAACACTGCACTTTAAAGCTGCAAAGCGCATCCCAACTGACTGGGCGGAATGGAAAATGTTACGTAAGGGAATCTGTCATATAGGATTTGTCAGAGGTACCCAGTCTCTAGCACAGTTGAAGCAGGACACGTTCGTACGAGAAGAACACAGATGATAGAAACTTACAATATAGTGAGCGACTATGACAGACACTATTTGTGGTCCGGAAAGTAATTGACAATTCCCTGCGGACCCGAATCTCAGACGTCATATTAAAACGGGGAGGCGACCCTCAGTGTGCCTAATCAACTCTAAAAAGGTAGACAGATCAGTCACGATAAAAGGACCCTTGCATGCGAGAAATACAGTGAGTGCTGGCCGGTGGTACCTGTGACGACTTTCCAGAATAATGACGAATAGTAGAAACATTATTTACACGTCTCTGACAAAAGCAGAAACCTGTCTGCTCTTCCCTGGTGTGTGATTGTGGAGCTACAGTGACATGGAGGCACGTGCACTGATAAATCAACTGATTAAATGATTCAGAAAAGAGGGAGACTTTAAACGCCGGACGTAGAAAGATGGTCTCCTGGCTTTGGTAAAAACATTAGTAACGTTAAGTGGCTACATTACATTATTATTCAAAATAGGTCCCAGACGCCTACCACAAAGAGATCAAGGGAAAGGTTCGCTAAGCACATAGTGGGAAAGGCAACTATTAGAAAGTTTACCATGTTAGCCATATTTCATACATAAAAACACGCCGATACAACTGAATGTGTCAAAAGACAGACTGTCGAACTGCGACCAACTAGACAGTTTGGACAAATGATTCAGTAAAGTGGGAGAAGAAAATTGGTCTAACACTGCCTTATTTGCACAGTTGATTAAAAACTGTTATGGATAACGAACGCGTGATGTTTATTTTCATCTCCACGTGATGCCTTTTCTCATATCGCGGTAGCTGAGTGCTTCCCATATCTAGACTGCATAGGAACTCCATCTACCAGAGTTTGGCATATCCCGTTCCTAGGAAATGTTGTGGGTATGCTGTCCCACTTACCGCTCAGTTTGCTTCCATTTACTGGAATCATGCAAACTGATCTCCGAGTGTTCTTTTTATACCACAAATCTATAAGGCAAACTGTAGTATCCGATTTTGCTCTGGGTTGACATATCATTGAAACTCAACACTAAGTGGTATTTCTGCTATTTTGGCTGGAAGGAAGCTGAGACGGATACGACAAAATAGATCACAAAATAGCATGGATGCCATAAAAAAAGTGGGGACAAAAATGGGAACGGGATTGCACAACGGAGAACACTAGAGCCAGTGATGACGAGAAGCAGTCACAAAATTGGGTAGTGATCAGGATAGGTAAAAAGATCACAAAAGATCAATGATTGAGAACTGAACAGCGGACTGGTGAAGAATTTGAAGTAGCATCGTTCTATCAATGCTGTTTAAGCATACAGCTCTAGATTTTCCGCCAAGCGATGACACAATGGGATAGACTAGACAAAATGGAAACATCAAGGATGGAATGTGAACAACGATAAGGAAATTAGTTGGAGCTCGTGATATTCACTTGATTTAACGCGAGAGCAAGCATCAACGCTATGAAAGTGCAAGAATTCATCCATTCCTTTTTTCGAGTCAGCAAAACGAGCTTTCCTCCTTCAGTCAGCAAATTTGCGGCGTTTGAAACACTGGATAAATAATTAAGCTAGAAGTGAGTATGAAAGCTTTGCAAATTTCTTAAGAAACCGTAAGGTTCATTTGCTTTATGGGGTTTCAACCAAGTGAGCCAACCTCTTCAGAGTTAGATGCATCGGCGGAAAAGGAGTTCCGTATAAGTCGACATTCTTGTGCCGGTGGTAATACTGCCCTTCAACTGACAAGTTTCTGTTTGGAAAGCTTGACAATGTCAGAGAAAGTGCAACGCTTACACTTCAGCAACGCCCGCTGCACTGTCCACAGAAAAAATGGTTTAGGGGATTGGTTGTGATCCTGTTCATCCCTTTGGAACGATACGTCAAAAGATATTGCATAATCGCTCGTATGAGTACAGATGAAGAGTACGCAATTGCCAGCGAGGATGCTTAACGTTAACGAAACCCAATTATCCGAATGTCGAGGTGCTGAGTACTTTGACCAGTTGAAATGTACACTTACGATGAGAAAACCGATGCGCAGGCAAAACCACAGTTGTTCCTAGATGGGACCAAATTAAGGCTGGTTTGCATGGCGTTTAAAAACAAACATGACTGCGCAAGATCCTCGAGCATATGAACACAAAATTTTGTCATCGATATAAATAAGACGTGGTGTACCGAACTGTTTCAAAACTGAAACGCAGGTATACTGCGGTTATAATCGACTCGCAAATACTCAGGTGAGTGCGAGCACCGACTAACAACAGCGGGTGCATGTAGACGGTGGCATAAGTGAACTAGTATACTCTCCGAGTTTGTCCATACCGGGTCGTTTATATTGAAGACATGTAGCAACCAGCAGTGGAAACAAGTCATGTAGCCAAACTGGTTGTATAATCCTCGAGGTAACTGTACCGATAAGCCTAGCACGGGAGCCATTTGAGTGATCGCAAATAGCCAACAGGGGTCCTTATGCTATCGCTTGGAAATCGTCACTCACAGGAAAACTCCTACTCGGGTGACTTTGATACTACGTACGTGCGTCGTAGTGTCGGAACAAAAGCGCAACCACTTACCATTGTATACGCTACGACGAATGGACCCCAACGTGTTTTGATCTGAAAAACAATCCCATCTAATCTATCAATAAGTGTGTTCAACCACAGTTAACGATAGATCGAATGACGGTCCCCAACTAACGCAGCCTGTGGTGTCAGCATCTTAACTCTCTTGTGAGAGACCAGGCACAATGCAACTGTAAGGTCGTCAAATCTGATGCATTCGCGTGGAATAAATTCACAAGGTTTTCAACCAACAGTGTCTCCGAAACACTGGCGGCATGTGTTTGTGTCAATAATGACGAAGCTTGTCGCCGCTCTTGAGATGGAGAGACTCTGCCGATCAATCAGCATAATACGCTTGTCCTTCAGGTTTCGTTAACTTGGACACATCTGGTAACTCACCGTCTGTCACACCGTATCTTGTTCGTGAGAAGTGGCCTAGGTAGGAAGAGACAGCCTAATGACCCGCATATGGTTTGGTTTCGCAACATGAAAGCTCTAAAGTCCAAGCTTGCCTCAGAGGGGTGTTTCCAAATGCCCGACTGGTGTGAGGGACAATGAATAATTCCGACTGAAGGGACTGTTTGATACTAGGAGAGACGGAAACCAACAGCGCAGGTGTTGAGCAACACTATACTCCCTCTTTTTAATCTCGCATATTTCATACTATCCATACACTTGTGGTACCTAAGCCGAGTCATATAACTGTTGGTGTTAAAGGTCCAATATACAGAGATCTGATTAAATGTCACAGCCTACCAACGACTATCTATAACGACCTGAAAATATGAACACACGAGCACGAAACGGACACAGATCTGACGAGATAGTATGTATAGAAATGCCATTCGATACGAATGCGCGCAGAAGGACACTAACAAAGTTTGGAGAAAACAAAACTGGAGTAATCAGAAGAGCTTGTGACCATATGAGTGCATACACGCCGTTGAGTGTGGGATGCTGTCATTGGATACAGTATTTCTAGCCAACGATACCCCGTTTCAGAACATCGGTCTCTCGAGGATGAACCGATTAGAGTCGCAATGTGCTGAACACAAGAGAAGCGATGATGATAACTTATGGCACGGAAAGTTTCGATTGTTTGTCATTCATGTCAGAGGTTAAGAACTCACCGGAATTAACAATCATTGGAAAGTTTTAAATCCCTCAAAGTGGGAGATCTTAAGTCAATCGCAAAACATATTTTAAAAAAAGGGAACGACAGACAAGCTCCTACATCGCAAATCAATAATTAAAGCACTGTTAAACTAACACACAAAATAATCACATACAATTTACTCATGGTAAATGTAGCTAAAGTTAGTATGTTCTAAAAGAATGATTGCCCTTACCTGGCGTGGCAAACATAGATCGACATTCGAACAGCGAGGCGAGCTCAATAATCATTTTGTGCAACACCGGTGAGTTCATCATTTCGGATTCAGGAAGGGCAGGTGAACAGGATGGGTAGAATGAAGAACCGGTGAAACCTCGGTGGAGCTGGAGCACAATACTGCAAAAGCAGTAGCGTAAAACTAACAACCGCAAGAAGTCGTCAACCAGGAACTGGAGGTAGGAATAATCTAGGAACGGATAGTGATAGGCAAAAAACGAAGCCAATTCAAGTAAGGATGTTTAAACACAAACATAACGAGAAGAATGTGAGCGAGTCTATTTGAGGTCTATGTTACTCTTGAGTTTCGTACTTCAAAGGTAGCAAATAAGACCGGAAATACTGGGTTGTCTACAGTGTCGCGTTCCAGATATATGGTCAGTTCACATCAGGAGAATTAATTTGTAACCACTCAGCATACATTGGGACGTTTTGCACCAATACGAAAACTCGCGATTGTTCTGCGGAGAAATGATACTAAGTGCCAAGCACACAATGACACTGTTTAAATCCCCGTCACTTTCATGGATCTCGGCCAAGTTTAGATGACCTGACAGTATCATTCGACACGTATGGGATCTGTAATGTGTTATCACCGCAATACCAAACGGATCGCCGTTGCAATTGAATTAGATTAAGTCCATGGCAGCCGACGGTAAGCGCACAGTTCGGAAGACGCTCGACCATGTAGAGGTGGATAAATATTCGCAGAATCTGATCGCACTGCCCGTTCCCGATCGGCTATGAAGCGCGGACAACGGGGTGAGTGATTGATTGCATCATAGCTTCTTTTTTATCAATTTGTTTAGGTTGGTTGCACTGCCTATGTGCGTTGCATGCTTTTGACGGTGCTGTTTGTTGTGACTGACGTTCGCGATTAATTTGAAAGCAGCGTGTAAATGTTATGTTTACCTGACCCTTTCTGCTATTTTGGCATGGTGGTCAATCTTGTGTGCTGTTTTGGTCCATTGGGCTATGTTGACTAGGACTTCAGTTCTTGAAGATCCAACCATATCAGATTGGCCAAAGGAGAGCAGCCAGACAAAAGACAGTTGTGCTCGTTGTGAACAGTGCAGGTGTGTTGTTTTGATTCGGCTTGACGTTTGTTCTCGCTCGGTCTGGTTTTATGTATGTGGCTCGCTTGTCTCTTCAGTACTGGTCTTATGAGAGTGTGTTGATTTTACAGATATGTGGCTCTCGAGCCAGTGAGTAGCTATTGCAATTTGGTTGTTGGCGGTGGTCGATGATGTTGCGTTTGTGTATCACCATCTGCTTTGTGGTACAGGCTTTTGAGACAGGGTTTAGGTGGGAGCTTTAATCGTTCTCCTGTCTATGTTTGGGCGACCTGGTAGTATCTCAAGCTCACATAAACTGTCAGTACAACATAAATCAAGTAACATAAAACCGTCGCAGAAGATAAACTGAGCCACCCTATCTCCTGTTCCCGGCAGGGTGGATAGGCGAAAACATATTGCTACCAAACTCTCCCCCTCCCATGACCCCTTCATCACAAATTCTAGAGGAGATAATGCTCACAAGAGTCTTCGTAACACGAAGTCCAACTTGAGGTAGGCCCGGGGACGCTGGGACAAAGTGTGCGCATGCTATTGGGTCGATGCAGTACGACAGGACAGCCAGAACGCCGCACCGCATTGATCGGCATGGAACTGAGCCGTTACGGCATCGATGCTGCAGCCTTGAATGAGACAAAACTTGCAGACCAAGGTAAATTTCAGGAACCAGGTGCTGCGTACACCTTCTACTGGACAGGTCATCCGGCAGACGGTATTCGGGGTTATGGTGTCAGTTTCGTAGAAGCTGACCGCATCAACGTTTTGATGGCAGGCGAACCGCACAGCACCGACTATCTGATCATATCCATATGCCTGCGACTTGGTCGAAGTAAGTGTGCCACAGTTGTTAGTGTTTATGGTCCAACCATGTGTCACACCGATGATATAAAGGACAAGTTCTATGATCGGCTGTTTGTCACAATCCGGTTGGCACCGACGAGTGACCAAGTGTTTGTTCTGGATAACCTGAACAGCCGAGTTGGGCACGAGACGGTAACCTGACTTGGAGTCCTCCGACCCCATGGCATTGGTTCAGTCAACAAGAACAGTGGTCATCTGCTCCACCTGTGTACTACTCATGACCTGGCTACCACAAATACCCGACGTAGATTCATCCAAGAAGCGGTCATCACCACTTACTTGATTACGTAACCGTGCGGCAGTGCGACATTCGTGAAGTGATGTGCGGGATAACTGAAACACGGATCAGGATCAAACTGATTGCCCAAGTTTGCAAACCGGTTTTACTGTAAATCACTTAGCCCACAGAAAACTGGATGTCAAACGATTAGAAAACTCTGAGACTAGGATTGTTTTGCAACGTGCAGTTGCCGCTTGTCTGAAAGAGATTCTTGTATCCATTACGTGACCTGTCAACTTGAAGCACAAACAGTAGTACCGAACACATGATTTCGCGCGTACCTACCACAAGTGACAGGAGCCTGGTGTTGCGCTCCTTCCTGGCGATGATTGATCGCCATGCATACGCGGGTGACATTGTCTTACTTAGCTCATCTGCCAATGACATGCAGATCACTCTGAGCACGGTGAATGACCTGGCTGGTTTGCATGAAACGCGCTTCTCATCTTCGAAATGAAAAGTGCCAAGACTAAGACATTGCCAATCCTACCTTCTTTGCTACAGGCAATCCGCTCGAAACTGTAAACAGTCTCATGCACTTGGGTAGCATTATCTCGTCAGCTCGTAATATTATTGACGAGACATCAACGAGGATAGTACAGAAAACCTGTGTTTGCCAACCTGCATCATCTGTGCTGTCGAAATGACGTTCGGTTGTCTCTGAAAGGAAGGGTATATAACGCTTGTGTCTGTTCTGTTTTGCTCTATGGTTCGGAAACGTGGCCTGTTCGTAACGACGATGTCAACAGACTTTCTGTATTTGAAAATCAATGTCTCCACTAATTAGTCCACACTAAGTGGAAGACCGCGTGAACAATGCATCCGCTCGACAGCACGTACTCTGGAACGTTTGGGATGCGTGTTCCATTTTGCAATTAACTGTCGCATGGCCTCTTATCGTTGGGTCACGTATTCCGCAAGCAAGTAGAGCATATACCGAACCGAACACTAATAATTGAGACCACCAACAATTGGGTGAAATCGCGTGGCAGTCAACCAACTACTTGATCATGAAAACTCTGACTTGTCCGTTGAGTAAAGTGAGTAGGTGTCACCCGCTTGGTTGGGGTCCTCGTGATCACGCAGATCGCTGGTTGGAAACGCTATCCGACATGGAAATGCGCCGCTGACGATGGCATATCTGCATTCATACCATTTCTAGTTATTCCGCTTAGCTTCGCCTTATCAATTTTTATCCTTCTTTGGAAAGTCCTTTTTTATTCCAGGTTATTTCACGTCATTGTTGCGGCAAGTGGTATAGCCCGAGCCACAGTACCTTGTGACCAGGCTCATGCCCGTTGTAAATAAATGATAGCCAATAGAATGGTAGAGTACAGGTACCTACGAAAGAGGCCAAGATCACGTTCGGAGTTTAAAAAAAAAGTACAGTACTGTACGCTAATAGGAAAACACTCCACGCCAACAGTAGACAGGAAAGTGTATCAGGATCAACCGGAAAGCATGAAACTCGTTACCCAAGAAGGACGATTTGTTACAAACGATATAAAAATTGCGAGGAAAATAACAGTACGTTTGCTAAATATAGGGCGGTATAACGATCGATACCACAGCCTGAATCGACAGAGTGCATGCATTCAATCTCTAATCGAGATCGATAAAGTTTAGCGAACAGACTAAATATCCAATTGTATACCGGAGGGAAATGAAAATACTCGTGGTCACAGAAATCGCACTCACCTGAGAACAGAATGGATAAAAAGGATAAGGGATTGAATGTCTACACGATTTCAATAACCAGAACAATCACGTTAAAACTAGAACCATGAAAAAAACCGATTGGTGGCAAACAACCATAAATCACCACAACACAAGTAATTTTATATTGCATCGGCCGTCTCGCAGAACAAATCGGGTCGCCCTATCTGCTGCATACAGCAGGGTGGATAGGAGAAAACATGCTACACCTGATCCCTTCCCCAGTGCCCCATCTAATTTAGTTCACAGGCCCCTCTTAACCTCCATTTCTGATAGTTACTCCACAGGTCCCCCAACAGATGAAGCTAACCTTGGTAAGACTGGGCCGATAAGTTCTGTCTCTTGCCATTTAGTTTCAGGCCTCCCTCGTCCCCTGCTTAGAACTAGAATGCGAATTAATATAGGTGCCTCCAACGTTCGCACTCAAACAGATAGGTCAACAGGCCGCTCTTGCACAAACGTTAGACTCATTGCGTATCGATGTCTGCTGTATCTCGGAAACTAGAATACAGGACAGTAGCCAGCGTATGGAACTAACAGCACCTGCATTGTCTACCCGATACTGGTTATACACTTCGGGTGACTCCACAGCCACTGTTACAGGTCAGGCTGGAATAGGAATAATCCTTAGCTCGACGGCCGCAGCCGCATTGATAGATTGGATTCCTGTTAACAGTAGACTTTGTGCTGTCCGCTTGGCAGGTCCTGTTAAGGCCAGGACTTGAGGTAAAATCGTTAGACATCTTTTCATTATATATGTTTATGTTTCAGCTGACCGTAGTGACTTCGGTGTCAAGGATGACTTATACTCGGATGTGATCCCTACCCTTCGATCGACATATGGTTCTGGTATTGTTATCCCAACCAGAGATTTGAGTGCCCAGGTCGGTCGCCTTGGTGAGGCCGAGTCTTGTGTGCGTGCGAGTTTTGGGATAGCATTACATCGCTTGGATAATGGAAAGTGGCTATTGCAGTTGTGCGCTGAGCATAAGCTATCTTTAGCCAGCACTAGTTTTAGGCATCATGTACGTCGCTGTTATACTTAGTGTCCACCTTCTCCAAATCAGGCCTGGTTTCAGACAGACTACATAACTGGTAGTTGTAGCTGGTGTGGCTCCATTCCGGACTGTCATTCTTATTGGAACATATATCTAGACTCAGATCACGCGTTCGTACATGACTGTTATGTCCTTACTTTCACTGGGCAACAACCTCACCGAAAGCAACGAATGACCGTTGAGAAGCTAGCTATACCATCCGTAAAGCATAAGTACCAAACCAGCTTAGATAGCAGGCTTAGCAGTTCTCACCATTAAGATCCTAATAGCTGCTTTGCCGGAATCTTACGGGCCATTCGTGAACCAGGTTCTGTAACATGAAGCACGGGGGTTCGTGGGTCGAACAAACATAGGACCTCGGAGAAATCCCTGGAGTAGTTAGAAACCAGACGAAACATCCCTTCTGGCAGTTCACGTCAAATTTAGGAGAGATATTCGTAGGAAAATGAAACGTATCCTAAACGACGATCGTGAGGCTCGGCTGATGGAAAAAGTTAAGAAAATGGAAACCTCTTTTGTTCCGAAAAAAAAATCGACACGCTCTTTAAGCTTCACCCGATTACTGGTCCCAGACGACCATCCGTCAGTGAAGTTATCGGCGGGATAGATGACACACTTGCCCACGGTAAGTCCAGAAGCTTAGACACGTAGGCGGAACACTTCGAGAGTCAAGTTAGCTGGTCCCCTGTTTCTACTGTGTTACCGCCATAATTTTGTGCAGCACCCCAATCGACAGAGTTCGGACCACTCAATAAAACTGAGGTCGGCAATTGCGTTTCGATTCTCCAACGTAATAGGCTGCTGGTCCAGATGGTCCCGTGCGGGTACTTCTCAAAGAAGGTGGGGAGGCTTTGGTAGGGGCTTCCACGCACTTGTTTCAACTTGTGTAGACGACGGAGACCATCCCTCCGTGCATGGATCACTCGATAATAGTTCCCATATTGAAGAAAGGAGTCCAGGGCTCCTGCGAAAACCATAGGGGACTTAGCTTGGCCCCAGCCATCATCAGGGTTCTGGCATCTACTGTACTTCGTCGACTGATTGCAGCTCGGAAAAAAAAACTGAGGGGAGAACAGACAGGGTTTCGCCCTGGCCGGGGATGCACTGGTCACATTTTTACTCTTCGTCAAATTCTGGAACAGCGTCATGTATACCGCCGGCCAAAAATTGCCATATTTCTGGACCATGAGAGTGCTTTCGATTCGGTGGATCGATCTACACTTTTAGAGCAGTTCAAACTCAGAGGTGTGCTGAACAAGTATGTGAACGTACTGTCGACGCTTTATTCCCATACTTCAGCTCAGGTTAAGGTTTACACTGAACAGTCTGATAACTTCAAAATCAGGAAAAGCGTACGTGAATGTTGTTCACTTCCACCATCTTTATTTAGTTTTATCATAGATGAAATAATGGAGGAATGTCTGAGGCACTCACAAGTTACCAATGTGGACCTCCTACTGGGTGGAACACTGAATGACCTTGATTATGCTGATGACAAGGTACTGCTGTTTGATAACTTTCGTACAACAC
>LUCH01006292.1:12882-26557 GCA_013368495.1 Paragonimus heterotremus
AGCAACTCGTGTTGACGCTGCGGCCAACTGGCACAAGGTTCGACGTGGATAGATGATGACCTGGTGTAGAGAGACGAGATCGTTCACAAAAGGATTTGTTACTATAGATCGGGTTCATCCCCCAGGCTGGAGCTCTGGTGACTCACAGAATCGGTGGCTGTAGACTTTAGGTGAGATGGTAGCTAATCGAATGTTGTCGTTGTTTGCCCGAGTTGTCTATGAAGTGAGTACAGTTACTGATGCGGGGCAGCGGAAGCCGTAAAGAAACCGTTTTGCTGATGAAACTTTACTTTCACTCTTAGCTCGGTTGTTTGTTTGTAAGATGTTGACGCCTTGATGTTGAATGTTTGGATATAGACGTAGCTATTTTTAGTAGTTAGGTCCCTTTCCCCTCACCTTCTTTTCTTCTTCTCTTCATATACAGAATTTTTTTCTTCGTGGCTGTGTGACATTTATGCATCAGTGAGAGCCAATGATGTATTGCTGTCTATGGTGATAATGATGCTGAAGCAATTGAACAATCTAATGATCACCAGATAGTGCATAATAAGTATAAGTTCAGTAGAATTAATTTCAGTACACATATTCCAAACAATCTGACGTTTTTCTGTATGACTCGACATTAGCTATGCAGCACACGTCATGTGAATATCTTTCAAGTGATGCAAAAATTAGATAAAGGAATAGCCAGATCTAGAACATATACTCACCTAGGCTTTTAGATCGAGTTAGGATACGATAACACTCGACCAAGAACGAGTCCAGAATGCCTTGTGCACAATCCCACGTCTGCAGCTGAACAGTGGTCAGACCGCAGACGTAGGCGAATGCGGCCAGAGGACAGTGCAGGAAAAGAGTGAAAATATTCCCACGATTACGCATGCCCTCAAATTTGTCCGGCATCACCTCCGGAGAGAGCAGACAAACGAACGGTTGACCAAACAAACTGGGAAAATTCTGCAGAAGAGCACGGGGGAAAATATGATGGTAGGAGACAGGCGATAACGGATAGAGACGTGGGTGGTTCAGGAACAACCAAGTTATTCAGTGTAAGAAGGGCACAGAGCACGTGACTACTCAAAACATGTCCACTAAGATTCTGAAAACGCTCAGTCAGATGATAAAGCTGTGATTCTTCCCAGATATCACTTCGGAAACTGAGACTTTGGTACACTATCAACGGTAGATTTAGGGAATACAGATTAAGAATGGTCCAGTTTGAAGCACTTCTCATTTAACCATAGACAGTTACTGTATAGACGTAACAACTCGGCAGAGCTTGCCAACTAATCAGGATGTGGCAACACCCAAAATGTCACGCCGCCTCAGAACTCTTTGAATGAGGATAGCGTAAGATGGCAGATCGGCCGTGAAGGCATACTGTGTAGCCAGTGCCTGTTCGAATCGGGCTACAAACTGATGTTCCTTTTGCAAACTAATCAATACAAAAAACAGGGAAAAGTAGAGCAGTCAAAAGTAAGACGACTTCTGGCAGTTGAGACAAAGAATCTACTGGAACAACAAGCAGACGTGCGAGCAATACGAAGAAAAAACGTAGAGACAGCATATCAGTGATGGTTTAACGAATAATGTTAACTGAAGCGGTATGACAGCACATCGATTGCGTGATAAATCTGCTGAAAGCGAGTAAATAATCATGGTGGAGGAGAGACACGAAGTGAGTATTGGACTGACCGCTGACAGATTGTCAATTCAGAACAATAAAGCTAAAGGAACAACGGTGCAACTATTAGCAGATGGTCATAAGAGAACAGTATTGCATTGCAGCAGATCCAGGCGCTCATATTCGCGTACTAATGAGTGAACCATCGATCATATTGTAAACAATCACATAAACACACGTTGTCTGGAATTTCGCAGTTCAATAGGACCACACATTCACCGGGATTAAATCGGATCCATAGGTGGAAGAGATTGGAGAATAAAACCTCCCTAAAGTGTTGACTACAACTCACTCGAAAAGCGTTGCTATTATCACTATCCACGACGAGGAACAGCGGCTTCCGCGTATATGGATAAATATCAGCCGGATGGATACTACAAACCAGGGAAACATAAGAAATAAGTGAATACGTAAGTACGCCAATCCAATATTTAAAAATCGATCGTAAACCGTTATATTCTCTGATTCCAAGCGTATTGACACTTTCACAATGAAATACCTCCAATTAAAAAAACAAAGCGATTCGATTTGTCTGCTTTTCGGATGTAGCGAAAAGTAAGTAGTACCAGGGGCCAACTCGGGGATGCAACCGTCATTAACCTCGTTTTATCAGAACATTCGAGGAGTAAATAATCAAAGCAGAGCAAACCAGAGGCACAAACCCAAATGTCACACCAATCCATGAGATGACTAGAAGACATCATCTTCACCGGTAACCCACCAGTACGGCCGCCGAAAAAATAGGCGACGACTGGTGAGGATACAAGCTACATATAAACGACTTAGATGTAGATCAAAGTATTGGATGGCTCGGATTACTCAGTATCCACTAGTTCACATTGAAGAAACGACATAAATGGAACCAATTATCACAACCGAGGAGTATGAATTATCTGGGCAACAAAGTGTATGGAAAAAAACGAAAGAAGTGTCCGTACATATACATTAAGGCCAAAAAGAAAAAACGTTTGGGTGTTGGAGATGGTTTTCGTTAAGAAATGGGTAAACTTGATGCTACGACGATAATCAAACTTCTTTATCGACGCGCTCAAAACAAGTGGTGAGTTCAAGTGAATTTTGTAGGAACATTGGAGAAAGATTGTGAACAAATATGTCTATCGACAAAGAACAGTCTAGATTCGCCTGCCAAATTGTGAATATAGAAGTACGTTTTCGAGTGCGACCCACTGGATGTAAGTGACAGACTGCCGATAGAACAGAATTCATCTAAACAAAGGAAGAGAAAATTTGACACTACGATTTACTAGCAAGCTATCGTGCATTGGACAAACAATGCGCTACTACTGGCTGAGTGGGCTGGTTGAGATATGGAAAGAGCGGAGGTATTACAAGGCCGAAAAGACAGAAGGCATGCTTATATACAAACGTAAGACTTACCAGTGCGGTTCTTTAAAATTAGTATTCTTTGGTTTCACATTAAACTCCTGTTCACGACGGTTATTGGTCACAACACCACCACAATCGTAACCAATAGTGCTTGAGTGGGCTAAATTGGAAACACAACGGAAAAGAGAAAGACGTTTAACCTTTGGTTACACAGAACTGAAGGAAACTTGCAAAATCTCCCCTAACTGGGACCTAAACGGATGTACTTAAGGAAATCGGCTACAATGAGTCAATCACTAAACACCGGAAGTGTCTTGAAAACTACTGTCGAAAATAAACAGTCCAACATATTTTCACAAACACGCATCAACATTCATTGTAAACTCAACTCAATGAGATTTGTTTTTGCGAGTAGGGCATCCAGAAGGAATACTGACTATATCGTATTGAACTGTGTGATACGGCATGCGTTATTCTCATCATACTAGGTGAGGATCTAACCAGACGAATTGATCCCAAGTTATGATATTGTTAAAGAATTCCAACCGGACCCGAGAACATCAAGGAAACGATAGATTTCACGACAAAATGCGGCCAACTGTGAGGGTGTACAAAATATAATAACCCAACCTAACATTCTTCGTTTCTTTCCGATAAAGATATACACTATGGGAGGAAGACCAAACTGACACCGGCTAACAACCAGTTTCACACGAACCACAGTGTACACAACTGTAGCTTTGGGCATTGTTTCTGTAATGTGTAAAGCACCTGAGGCGGCTGAAAACGTGATTTGGTCACCTATTTGAGCGACAATTGATAAGAAGATCTCAGTACAACAGGACTTAGAAATTGATTACCAACATATGTACTCGATTGTTCAAGGTTCCCTCTTCATCGCCATCACAGACAGCAATATATTAGTGGTTTTCACTTATGCATAAATGCCACAAAACCATGAAGACAAAGCACGCTCTGCCGAGGAAAAAGAGGAGAGTTGGCTAATAAAAACGGCTACTTCTACACTCTAACATACAACATTAAGGCGCCTACACTCTGTAGACGAAAAACCAAGCCGTAGGTGAAAGTGAGGTATCATCAGTAAAACAGTTTCCTTACGGCATTCGCTGCCTCGGGTCATTAGGAAAACTTGGACAGACTACAACATTCACGCCACAGTTCGATTAGTCACCATCTCACCTAAAGTCTGAGATCCCATGTTTGTTCGACCCACGAACCCCCGTGCTTCATGTTACAGAACCTGGTTCACGAATGGCCCGTAAGATTCCGGCAAGCAGCTATTAGGATCTTAATGGTGAGAACTGTTAAGCCTGCTATCTAAGCTGGTTTGGTACTTGTGGTTTACGGATGGTACGGCTAGCTTCTCAACGGTTATTCGTTGCTTTCGGTGAGGTTGTTGCCCAGTGAAAGTAAGGACAAAACAATCATGTACGAACGCGTGATCTGAGTCTAGATATATGCTCCAATAAGAATGACAGTCCGGAATGGAGCCATATCACCTACAACTAGCAACTGCTAAGCGTTTGAAAAGGTTATTCGTTCTAATGAGAACGCCGAAAATATTTTTTATGTGTCATTTTCACATTCTTGCAATGTTATCGTAGTTTTGAACAATCTTGTATCAGTTTGCTCCATGAAACCAGGTTTCCCCTATATTCATCCGGTCAACCATTCTGTTCGCATTTCTCTGAGGAATAAAATGTCACTGTTCATTAAATTGCCCTCATGTCCTCGATACACATCTGCTGAACTGATCGATGAAAACAGAAATCGCGGTGTCACAATCCACTGAACCTCAACAGTCGATCGATTCATCAATATAACTTTGATCGATCACCTTCAGATCTATTCTTTCCCTGTACGATTCTCTCATCCTATGAAGCTCTTGTTTCATCATCATCATAGACAGCAATATATCAGTGGTTCACACTGAGGCTTAACTGCCACACAACCATGAAGAAAAACAAATCCTGTTTAGAGAGAGAAGATAAACGGGAGAGAGGAGGGGACCTAGCCACTAAAAATAGCTACGTCCACATTCAAACATACAACATCAAGGCGCCTATACCTTGCAAACAAACAACCGAGCTGTAAGTGAAAGTAAGGCGTCATCAACAAGACAGCTTCTCTGCGGTCTTCACTGCTCCGCGTCATCAAATGCACTCACTTTACAGACAACTCGGCCAAACAACAACATTCACGCCATCGAGCTCGGTTAGCAGCCGTCTCACCTAACGTTTCAAGCCACCGATTCTGTGAGTCGCGAGGGCTCCAGCCCGGAAGATGAACCCGATCTACAAAGGCCAATCCCTTCGTGAACGACTTCATTTGTCTACGCCAGGTCATCATTTGTCCACCTCGCACTTTACGGCAGTCAGTCTCAGTGGGTGGTTCTAAATCTACCGACTAGGGCGTTACATCACAAGTTTGTGGAGGCAACACAATGGAAGGAGGAGGCCAGCTAAATTGATCCTCAAAGTGTTCCGCCCAACAATCTAATTAGTGTGCCATCTGCCTCGCTGTTAGCTTCACTGACAGACGGTCGCCTGGGACCAGTAGCATGGATCAGCTTAAAAAGTTTGCCGCTGTTCCCTGAAGCAAAAGCGATCTCCATTTCCTTAACTTCTTCCATCAACCAAGCCTCACGATCAGTCTTTAGACTACGTTTCAGTTTCATACGAATCTCTTCTAGACTTATTATGTGAACTACCAGGAGGAACCTTCCTTCTGGCTTCTAACCACTCCAGAGATTTCTCAAAGATCCAATGTTTGTTAAGCCCATGTACCCCTATGCCGCATGCTACAGTACCTGCTTTCTGAATGGCCTGTGAAATATGAGTCCAGTAGCTATTAGGATTTTCGGAGTGAGTACCACTAATACAGCTTTCTAAGCTGGTTTGGTACTTATGCTTTACCGATGGTAACGCCAATTTCTCAATAGCCAGTCGTTCCTCTTGGTGAGGTCGGTGACCAGCAAAAGTAAGAACAAAACGATAACATATCAAGGCATCATCTGAGTCCGAGTACGTGCTTCAATAAGAACGTCAGTCTTGAATGGAACCACGTCACCCATAACTAACAGCTATGTGGTCTATCTGAGACCATGCCTGATTTGGAGCAGGCGGACGCCAAGTATATAAATGACGTGAACGATGCCTAAAACTAATGCTGGCTGAAAATAGCTTATACTCAGAGCACAGCTGCAACAATCGCCTTCCATTATTTGACCGATGTGACGCTATCCCAAACCTGCCACCTCAACGAGATTCGGCATCACTAAGGCGATCTACCTGGGCGTTCATATCTCCGGCCAGAACGACTATAGCAGAACCACGTGTCGAGCGAAGAAGAGTGGCCAGAACCGAGTAAAATGCGTTGTTGACGCCCACGTCACTACAGTCAGTAGGAGCGTAAGCAGACACAACGAAAAGATTTCTGAAAGTCTTGCGTCTAAGCTGATATTAATCGAACTTGCCAGACGGACGGCACAAAGTCTACTGTTAACAGGAATCCAATCTATCAATGCGGCTGCGGCCGTCGAGCTAAGGACTATTCCTATTCCAGCCTGACCTGTAACAGCGGCTGTGGAGTCACCCGAAGTGTATAACCAGTATCGGGTAGACAATGCGGGTGCTGTTAGTTCCATACGCTGGCTACTGTCCTGTATTCTAGTCTCTGAGATACAGCAGATATCGACATGCCCTTTGACTAGGATTCTGTGCACCGTCGTCGCTCCACCTTCAACTGAGCAGTTAACATTTACGAGCGGATCATTTCGAGGTCTACGATAGAAATAAGAGAGCCCGAACAACCGTTTAGGCTGATTCAAGATGGTTGCTCAAAAACAAGTGAAAATCTCTAACTGAGTGATACCACGGTGGCAGACGGCGGTATGGTAAGCTTGTATCGATGGTTGAATTGTACAAAGCAGACTCCATGTGACGTATTGGTGTCCTTTGTTCTGAAATGCAAATCTAGATTGACGGAGTTCATGAAATGCGCACAATTGCAACGGTCGACCACGACAAGTATCCGTCAATGCATATGCAGACATGACAAATAAGCAATACCCTTCTGGTCTGTGTCAACAGAGTTTGACCCAGTTAGTAAGTAGGATGGCATATGAACGATCAGTTATTGGGATCTACCCATGCAAATTTTGTTGCCTAGGTACTCAATACGATCCCCATCCGAACTCGATCGAGAGATTTGGCCTCATCGTCACCAGGGTCCCTGAGATAGAGCCACTGATCCATAGCACTATCATTCGACGAGCTAAAATGAATGACTTGTTAGTTTATTTGTCATAATGAGTGGAAAGTAGAAGTGTCAGTGTTTACAAATTGCTTTGGCTTTGAGAGACATTTAGAATTAGCAGAAAAAAGGATAAGAAGAAGTGGGAATAGTGGCAACTTCGGGTATCTCCAATCCAACTGCTTCACCCGCAGGGCAACGATACGGAATTTTCTTGAACTACAACGACAGCCAACGACCCAAGAAGCTGATTCACTTGAAATTAAGAAGCCAGCCTAGTTGGAGAGCGCAATGTGCAATGCACTGACACTGCAACTGCTACACACAGTGGATGCATGTAAACCAATAAGCTACTGAGAGGTATTGTAAATGTTTCGACAGTTCTGAGTAATACGCTGGTAATCAAAACCCAACTGGGCAATCGTAGTGGTTTCCTTCGACGGTACCTTTGCTAATCGTCTCCTTCTCTATGAAGAGGGCAACAGATATGCAACTACTAGAAAAATAATTCTCATGCGTACTCACGTGGTCATGCTTCGTTTACAAAACTTCCCTACGCAATCAATAACGCGACTTAGGGAGTGTAACTGATTTTCGTCCAGCTGTTTCATGTTAGTCTGTCTGAAAGGGTTGTACCTGAAGGCGTAAAAGCCTTAGACAGCATAACTCCCAGGATCAAGGCAGCACGAAAATCAGATCAACACAACAAAATAGTAGTTTAACCTTACCATCTAAAATAGTAGGTGCAATGATTGTTCATTAAGATGGATCCAGTCAATACTGACGGGAACGTGTGCACAAATTCAGCTTAGAGCAATTAACTTTTGACCGTTAAGTGCTGGTCCGATTCGGGCCATGATTGTAGTACACAGAAAGCCAAGAGTCGATGATACGCCACCATCTGTTTGCGAAAAAGGTCAACGAGACACATGGAACAACTAGGTAAATCAGTAAAACTGAAAATAAGGTGCGGAGCTTGTTTTTTGTTAGAATAACCGAAACATAAAACATAGGTGATCTGTCAAAACCCGATTCGTTGGCATTTTCACAACAGTGGGTTCCGATAGAAAGAGCAGCGGCCGACGCATGAGCGACAATCTTATGTAGAACCTACCAGCTATCCTAGGAGTCGTGTTTTTAACAGACTGACTACGTCACTGCGGCATTGGGTCGTTGACCGGGACCAACTGGAGGAAGTAGACACATCGGTCACGTTCGATCCGATGGAGGGGGTAAGGAAAGTCTACACAACCGTCTACGAGGACACACACGACCCCACATCTAAACAGAGCCGGTCAAGCCAGGGCAACTGAGTCATCTGTGTTGCTAACGCAGTTGGTTGTCACCATGGCAACAAGACAAGCTTAAAGATGTGGGTTGCCTCTAGCCTGACAACAACCAGATGGGACAGCTGGACCATAGCAACTGCTAGCGTCCCATTTACTGAAACATTCGTTACGTTATTCGGTGAACTCGTAAAACGATTGGGACACGTAGACCGCATGTGGATCGATGTGACCAGACAGCAGATGTAGGTTGTGGATTAGCCATGCACGGATCTAGTATATGTATATTAGTTACCGATGTAGAAAACGGAGAACGTGGTATCATGGCTACCTTCTAGACCTATTAAAGACGACCACTGGTTAAGTGACAGGTATGTCCTGATGTGAAATGACAGGATATGAACGGATTCTGACAATCGTCGTACGCACGCGGCGATTTAGGATGTGCAATGAATAAGCAAGGCGCTTAGAAGAACGTTTGCAGGTGCAAAAATGCATTCCATCTTCGTTGTGAATAGACAAGGTCACTACAACCACAATGTGCAGTTATAAAAAGGAAATTCATTGTTTAATACCAGGTTGTCCCCACCCCATGGCCATGTAGCCACTCCCATACATTTCATTCGCGCTATTCTCAAAGCCTATGATGTAAGATGAAGGAATCCATGTCGAATGTTTTATCTGTTGGTTGAAAAACAATAGCCAACATTCCGGTGTTAGGTAGATGTATAACCTGACTGAAAGTGCTCGATCGGACCAAGCTTTACCAAATGTGCACTCTGCTTGACATTCGGCATGTTGTATTGTTTTACGGAAAAATCGGGCCGTCCAAATTGATAACCACATTCAATGGGCAGTTTTACAACAAATTTTACACACATACACGCACATCATTTGGTGTGCTAACGAAGAGTACGAACTTACATATTCTGGTTGGCATTTTGCGTGCGTATCATCATTAACCACAGGCATAACCAATGTCTGCCTCAGACACTTGCTAGTTTGGAAAGCAGGAGAGCTAAACCAGTACGAAACCGGTTACGATCACCGTCTGTTTCACAGAGCGGTAAACACATGAAAAAACACAGACACTATGTCAAACGAGTCCGAATGATGTGAGCAAAATATCCATCCAGAGTGGTATGAGGTAGGTAGAACGGTTCAGATGCAGCCACAGGGCGTCTATATGTGAAAAAAGCAAGGAGCTATCACGGTGTGAAAGAAGATATCGAGTGAGAATGAGTTTGCACAATAGAGGATCGCTGTTCCTAATACCAGCATTTTTCGTTCATCACAATCGAAAATAGGGCCATTAAGAATGCAGAGTGTAAACGTAAACCATTGGCAGAAGCTCGGGGAATGATAATCATTCAAACTGAACCAATGAAAATGCACAGTTATTCAACACTGAGCTGTGGTTTCGAAGTATATCAAAATGTACACAATTAGGGGGTAGAGTAGGCAATGCGATCAAAATGGCTGCCTGCCTTTTCCAAATAGACAGATAATCATTGCAAGGACAGAACGCATCGAGTGAGTTAAAAAACATCGGTGTCAAGAGTTTCACATGGCGTTCATTCAGTGAGCCAGTGAAATCAATCGATGTACGCAATAAGAGTTTGAAAGTGAAATAAACAGGTGAGAGTGAAAATAAAGTGGATAACCGATTAGATCCAGTTACTGGTCATAGGACAATAAGCGGTGAAAAATTTGGTTTATCGGTGGTGTATTAACGAGCACCGCTAGTCTTGTCTCAAGCAGAGCTCATAAGTACGGCCGAGTGCGATGAATCCAAGCTAAGACAAAGCCGACTAACAACCACATGACCGTGGATACAAATTTGGCTGCGATAACCACCCCCGACTTAGTTTTAGGAGACCAGACATGTGAGATTGTGTGCCACATGTCAGTGAGAAAGCTGGAAAGTTAAGTTTAACACCAATCGAACTGATCTACCACTTTCCTATTGGAGAGTTCCGACTGCACCAAATAAATATGGTACTAATCACTAAGCTCTGTAATGTTCGTCAAATGGAACTTACGCCAGAATTTTGTTACAAAAATAATTCAAGAAATCGTGAAAGGTTTACAGAGCCGAACAGAAGCAAAGTCAAACGCATTCGTACAGTAAATAATCTAGATGAAACGAATTGATAAACAATATAAGCTAACCAAAGGAATTTGCGAATAACATCACATTGGTGGAGGATGAATGCTTACGGTAGTTGAAAATGGAATAGGCCAACCGTAGTTGTTACTGTGGCAAAACATGGTTACAGGAACTACGTATGCAGCTACTCTTCGAGCAGACAAGCAAAAGTGGAAACTCTGATCTACGGTCTGCAGAAATACAAAATAAGCATAGCCCTACGGTGGACAGCAGTCACCCATACCACAGGTTTAGTGACTGGTCGGCTTATTCACTCAAATCAAACGAGTCCTCGTGAAACATAATCTTACCGATCACGAGGGCCACCTGGACATCTATACGTACTCAGTGTGTGTACCGCAGACATTCAACCAGTCAATTATCAGGATTTCATATGACTGCATACACCGTCTATGTGACTTGAAGGATTAAAACTTAAAATGCTGGAAGGAGCGATGGTCTGAGTCACAGTACAGACCGCTGTGAATGAACGAAATAGACAGACGAAATAAGCCACCAAACGCAGTAGGGTGGTGAAGAGATCAGCAACGGATCACAATTGTTTAGAGCCAAACAGAAGACGGTGGATTTAAACTACTGTTACTGTCGATTGAGCACAGAAGAAAAAAAGGATAAGCACGAGACGCAAAAATTTGTAATACGGTTTTTACAATGGAGTTATGGTAATACAACATTAGGATGAATGGAAACATGTAGTCATCGTTAACCAAGCATTCTTAACGAAACGGGATGAATAAAACTCACGTTCGTCACCATATTTGGCTGAAGGGGCACGAATGCCATCAGCAGATACATACAACAACATAGCCCCGGTAGCAGACAATTCTTTGAAAGCAGCAGCAATCACCTGGTTGAATTGGGAAAACGTAGGTTTATACAACAGATATTTGTGAGGATTTGGTCGTTGTGGCGATCCATTTGGCTCTTCATTCACGCGGACGCCTGGCAGACCGTTTTCCAAACCCTCCACCTCACCTTTAACACCAACGCGGCTGACTGTGTTGGGCAACAGAGGGCCCGGGGGATCACGCTCCAGCGTCTGCAGCATGCGATACATGTCCAAAGAGAGCTCACTGAAGCGTGTCTGTTCGTAGCAGTTACCCACGATAAGCACTTCTGACAGCTGCAGGTAGCCCGAGCCACACTTCTCCACTTGTGGACTGTTACATGCGTTCAACCGATGAGTGAGCACAACCGGACTGGAAGCAGCATCGAGCACTGAACACATGCTTTCGTTTTCGACGAATTCGCGAATCTCCTGGATTACCATGCCCCAACCGAGTCGATCTTCTGAATCGTAGACTTCGATATACTCATGAACTTGTTTAGTGAACTCCTGTGAGAGTAAACGATATCACAGAGAGACAGATGAATTAGACTGGCTATACCGAGAAACAGAGATAACACAAGAGTGACCGTTCACTTACCCGGAGCAATTCATGAACCAGTTTCATTTTTCGCAATAATAGGCACACAAGAATGAAGCGAGCGTAATAACGTAATTTTTTAACCATCAAATCCGGTCGTTCTTCCTTGCTGGCTTTAGAGTAGTAGCCCCGAGTGCGGATAGCCGAAAAGAAAGCGAAGGATTCGGTCAGGTAATGTACTTCACTGGTTCTTAAACTAACAGACAGTGTAAATGACAAAATTGGACGGTTAAACTTACTAGTAATGATGATAAAGCTGACCAATCTTGGAGGCTACCTCGCCTATTTGCCATCGTTTAAGCCCGTACAATTCATCAAGCTTTAGACGGTGCTGTTGCTGAAACTTCCATAATTTTGTATATACATCAAACGTGCGTCCAAAGTAGGCCTTCCACTGTTTGTGTCCATGTTGTGGTAAATCTCTGCATTTAACAGGCAGACATAGAGAAAAGTCATCTTCACTTTTGTCGGGTGCAAGAAACAATGGGAAACTAGTGCGAACACATACTGGATATAAACTACCAGATACTGAACAAAGCAATGTCTAGAGCAATAGGAGGAATCATGAGGAGCGACGGGAAATGCAAAACAGACGGAGTGGCAAGAATCAACCATCCGGAAAGATGATAAATCTGTAAAAAAAGGTTATTCGGATAAGCCAACGACTGGCCCGAGACAGGTAGGCCAGTGACATCACTGCCAATAGTCGGTGCCAGTACTCCACGAATCTAGAACCCAATAAATGATACCAACGGATCGGTTAGGAATTTTTTTAATAGTTCTGACTGAGTAACTGCCACAGAACAAACAAATCCTGATAAAATAACTCATCGCAAGTAGTCATCAGTTCGATCGTTTTGGTAAGAGACAAAGGCTGTCCTGCTAACTCCATTTAACGACCCCACGATTTTCCGCGTACCATCACTTTCAAAAGCAATTCAAGAAAATGACCCTGTAGACCGAAGAGAAGGCGGCTCTGGCCGACCGTTACGGATCAATTGCTGGGATAAGATGGGGGTAAGTTTAAAGAATTTTCGGATGCAGCTGCTTGTGTTATAACTTGCTCTGGAATACCCGATACGACTAGTCTAACGTTGATGTTACTCAACAAAACGCCACGTAACAGATAGCCCCTGGCGACCTTGCACTATGAATAATATAAGCCAGAAAACAGCGCGGCGTACGGGTAGGACGTGTACCTATAGCCTGATCCGAGATATGTCGGGCATTAAAACAGTGCGTACATGGAGAAAAAAGGACCTCGAGGGCAGTGTACATGAGTAAAGTCACATCACCTAGCATGTCGCAAAAATCACTTGAAATGATCAAAACGGAACCACAGAGTCGTGTTAGGTTTATCATGGCCCCAATAACTGATCATATCTTTGTTTCACGAACTGTACATAAGGGTGCCCGGAGACTGCGCTCTCTGCCGGCTAATGCAAACTGTTATAACTGAATCCTACTGAACGCGAACGCGAATAAC
>LUCH01006293.1:0-26643 GCA_013368495.1 Paragonimus heterotremus
CACCGACGAACTGTTGGAGTACGGCACCAACAGCTCTGTCTCAGGCGTCTACAGCTGCGCTAGTGGTGGCGTCTGCGTCGGAATTTTGTAGCATCAATTCAGCGGCTAGCGCGCCTTCGGTGCGATTGAGCGAGTCGACGGAGGCTTCTGACACCGCGACGTTACCATTGGAGTGGCCACAGAGTAAGTCGGTCAGAGGTTGCATGAGTTGCGCGTAATGCGGAATAAAACGGTGGTAATAGTCAACTATGCCGCTAAAACGATGGACAGCAACGAACGTTGTAAGGCAGTGAAAGTCACGAATCACTTGTACCCTGGCGATCAGCGGTCGAATGACGCGCTGGTCTGGATGATGCCTCAAGAACTCAACAGCTGGTTGGCTGAAAACGCACTTGTCCGCGTTGTCAGTGACGTTGTACGCTGCAAATCGTTCAAAAAGCAGTCGCAGATGGTTTTGATGCTCTTCCTCAGAGGAGGTAGCCACCAAACGGTCGTCGATATATGGGCGATGTCGTCGTCGGCGGTAGGGATCTGGTGGTAAGCGCGAACCAGATCGAGCTTCGAGAACACACGTGTGTCTTTCATACTAGCCGCGATGTCCTGAAGATTCGGAATGGGAGTACTTATCCAGTACCGTGGTGTTGTCGGGCGCGTGATAATCTCCACGTGGACGCCAGTCTCTTAACTTTTCCGGCACCATATGAAGGGGCGAAGCCCAGGGGCTATCGCATGGGTGAATGATGCCAGGCTCGAGCATGTGCTTGAACTCGGCTCGCGCTATATTCAACTTATCCGGCGTTAAACTACGAACGTTAGCGAGCACCAGTAGGCCAGTTGTGACGACATAGTGCTGCGTTGCGCCAGGTGTGGGCGACAGCGAGGTCGGCTGTTTGAAGACGGTGGAGAATTGCTCAACAAGGGAGGCATAGTTGTTCATGAAAGCCCGGCAATACACAAGACTGATTGGGGCCACTTTGGGCAAAGTCCCGATAACAGATAAATTCGTCTTGTGGTCGACTAGCCAAGAGTGTTATACGTCGACTAATGAGTCGAAATGTTCGAGAAAATCGATGCAAGTGGTTGGAATATGGACGTCTGCGACGGTGAAGTGCTATCGGAAAGTGCGTCGAAGACCTAGTCCAAAGTACGTGAACGCTGGCCATAGACGGTAATAAACGTTCCGTTCATTGCACATGAGGTCGACTGCACTTGCGTGAATCGTTCACGATAATCCGTTTGGAGGACGCTGATCTCCGTACCAGTGTCTATGAGGTCTCGAATGAAGAACAGGCGACTTCGGAAGCCAAAGGATATTTTGTATATCCCTAGGCCGTCTCTTGATACACATTTCCTTCAAGAAGGACTCCACGAGGTGGGTTGAGTCTGCGAGGCGTTGCATGTGGTGTTGAATTTGGGAAGGCTTCTGGTCGCCTAGCTCTGTGGTACTCAGCAGCTGGGCGATGCATTGACGATGCGAAAGGCCAATGCGCCTGACAATGGCCTATTTTAGCCGCTCGTGTGGCTTAACTGAATCCGGCATCTCCAAAATTTCGTCCACGTCGTCTATGACGTGAGGCGGGAAGGAAACGATCGTCTGATAGAACTTCTTTGGTTGCGTGTTAGTGTATCTTTACTAAAAGTTGGCTTCCACCTAGGCGACTCTGCTTCGACAATTATTCTCCCTAAATGGCTCGATCGCAACGGAAAGAACACTGACGGAATCGTCTCACAAACTAAAGCCTGTTCTTCTATATTTTCGGTGGCATCAGCGATAAAAATTAAATAAATAATGAAAAGTACCGAAAACTTGCATCAGAAAAATAAAATGTATCTACGAAGAGTTATAAACTGTGTGGACTCATCAATATTAGTGCGTACGTGCAGTAAATTAACGCATACTCAGGTGTATGCAACGACTACTAGACGCGAAATTAAAATACCAATAACTGTGGGAGACCGGAAGTATGTTATACAATAATTACAATGGGTCTCGATCAGCGCTAAACGACACGGATACGCATGAGTATCTAGGGAGTTTGAGGATAGGACCTCCGAGCACTCGAGCAAGCAGGAAGACTATATATGGCGTCATTGGTGCTCACAGATCGACAAGCCTACAAACAAACAAATGCAATTGTATGCACCAAGCAGACGGTAGACAAAGTTCCTTAAGATCCTATGTATAATATGAACTACGATTTTTACAAGAATTCTACACATCATGCAGCAGGCAGACCGGGTTTATTTACAGATCACAACTTACCCATGCTAGGAAATTTTTTGACCTTGGAAATTCATGCAGCATCATAGCTCGTTAAGTTGCCCTATCTTTCACGTCTTTTATAAGACATATTCGATTATTTTGGATTGTTAACTCGAACTTACGGCGCACCAGTGAATTGAACATTGATAAGATACCTTTGTGGAAGTCTCAAGACCAACGGTTTAACACCCTGTGTCAAAATAATTTGACTCTTCATCAAGGCGATCTAAGGGAATAGATTGAGATCAGCTGAAACTAGCATTCAGTCTTGTTCGGGGCTGGTGCTAGCTAAAATTTGTTCTGCGAAAACTTAACCTTTGGGCAGTGAGTAACATATGTCACCTTAAATTGTCGATTTATTTCAGCTAGATTGAATTGACGTTGTGACGGTGTGGCCTGGCGGTGCAGATATCCAAGATCACGTTGAAGCTTATCCTTTTTAGCAGTACTGTTCAGTGTTTACACTTTGTCTCGTCAACTGTCAGCAGTACCAGAAAACTTACCAGCTATGATAGTTCAAGGACAGATATCGTGACCAACAGTCTGCCTTGTTTTGGAAACTTGAGGTACACTGTTAGCTGCTTAGTAAATCATTAGTCATTATGCTAAAACAGATAGAATGGTGTGGTTGGCCTTGTGGAGGGCATGATGAAATATGAGGAGAAAATCGCTTGCAGACTCACTTTCATCACCAACTTCGGTTCACTTCTCAATGGTTTCCAACATATTTATTGACTCTGTACAACATCGCAATCGGTCAGTATCGCGCAAAAGGTAAAACGGTTCACTTCGAAATTGGAGCAGCTCACTGATACCGATGGAACGAATGGGTAGCGTCAAATGGTTCAAGTGACGCTGTTACAACGACCTACCTGGGTATCAAAGTTGAAGACAGCTACTGGAACAACGATTTAATGCGATACTCAACGGGGATTCCTCCGGGAAATCCCGACATTATTGGGTGGTTTTAAGTGAACGTTGAGCAGTGTAACCAGAGCAACCCAAGGTAATTTAGGGGTCCGACAAGGAACGATGTCGGTATTTGAGATGAATGACTTACTGAAGACAACTAAATGAGAAACAAATTCGAGGCAAGTTTAACCAAATGCTGGCTGATAACTGGATAAGATGAATGCGCTGATGTTTTGCTGAAATCCTGACCACGCAAACATAACACACTCCCTGTGGATGTCGTGCACGGCACCCCTCATTTAATTGATCTAGCGGTGAGGCTAGTCATACGTTCATACATAATTTCTCTTGCCCACAAAGATTCTCCTGTCTTACTATGTGGGAATGTAGCGTACTCAGACTGAGTGGGGCACTCAATCTGTATGTGTGGTCCGCACCCAAATTCATAAAACTTACAAAACAACACCCTGGACAAATGTACACTCTTCTCCACCTTGCAATCACAAAAGAAGATCATCTGCCAGAATGTGTAGTCATAAAATCATCCCTTGACTGTTGAAAAGTCCTTCTCAATTCCTGCTACAATCTGTGGAATTCTTGAAACAGACGATATTGCCTCTTTTGACACCGACGAAAACCAATTTCCTAGGACCCCTTTAACGGATGTAAGTGGTTTTATTAACCATTTTCCCAATGAAGCTTTGATAGAACGCTTGCAGCCGGTTGTTACCAAACCTCCCTATCAACCTAGTTGTTGTGGTAGTTAATTTTTGCTCTCAAATCTGGAAGAGAAGATTTTTCTATTTTCCGACTCAACCTTTACACACTAGCTTTTATGTAGACTGGACATAACCCATAACTGATCGCAGATGTCGCATTCCCATCGACTTTCCAGTCAGTCCATTTTGAACAGCAGAAGCACTAGACTGGAGCTTCGTTCTCATTAGAGCTCGTCAGTAGTGCATATCTTCGCCACTGCCGGGACTATAACTCTGACCACGCTGTTTATGGGGCAACCGTATTTACCACTGTGCCATTCACCTCCCATTAGGCACGATCGAATTATCATATGTGAACACTCAACCACTTTCGCTTGTGAGTAATGATCAGGTTGCCCGACCGCCTCGATAGAGGGCACAACAAATGTACTGTTAACTCCAATCGATGACCCCTGGATTAAGACTTCTCTCCAAGTTCAAACCACAGAAATCATCAACTTGTTGAGGGGTATTTTGATTACTGATGAGTAGTAAGGGCTGCAATCAATTGTGGGTGTTGTTCAATCTATACGAAAACCAAAAGTCTCTGCTACCCATTATTAACTAGCTTTTATGTTGAATTCACTAGGTTTCACGTGGGAGAGTATACTAGCAAGACCTGCGATAACAAGTGGAGAGGCACCAGCTGTCACCCTATTAACTACATTTCAATTTGAACGTGATTAATGGAAAAGATAATGAGGCATCTTGCTCAACGAACGTTCCCACAAAGCATACCAGCATGAGTTTTCTATCCGCATTAAAACGGCACTGATACTGGCAAATATTATCAAACAGTAGGAGATACAGGAGATTTTTCTATCGTATGACTCATAAACACAGTTTGATAACGATAACATGCTCTGATATCTGTGAACTTATGCCTACCTGATTTCTGTTTTACGTGAAAGGCCTCTTACAAATAGTTAAGGTGGGACAGTCTTGTTGCAACCAGTCACTAGTTTAGTAAGTTGAAGAGCAGTTCTTGAACCAAACAATTTCCTTCTGTGTATAAATAAGATATACACATTTATCAATTAAGATAAGCAATTTTTGTTTGCTAACTATTTTCTCCATATTTGCATCCGAAAACGTCCTTTCTTCCTTAACAGTTAAAATACGTGACATCGTGTCATTGCCATTTTGCTGTTAAATATGGCTGGTGAAATGTTTGTTCAACGAATTCGACAATGTTACTAATGGTTGTCATATATCAGGTGGCATCAGAAACCTGGACGATCATAGTACCCGAACGGTCGTCCCAGTACGCTATACGAACATGCATTATTCGAGTACAGCTAGTTTAACTTCGAAGTAGCTAAAGGTAGAACGTCACTAGACAACATCAAGTACACTACACCACATCAGGTGTACATTCTTCTCTCCGCTTCTCGCTTAGACGGTTATCAGCTATGCGTAAGATTTCAATTCGAATCTCACAGTTTTAAGTAGAGTCACCTGTGTGAAACTGACAATCTTGCTGTTGGAAATCTTTAACGAATATTCATTAAGTGTTTACCTAAATATTCATCTTTCGTGAGCTACGGGGAACGTTGCCAATAGTTTGAATTTAACCCTCATTGGCTACCGAGAATCATTGCACATCTAACACCTATTTGTAATCCACCTCACGATGTTGCCATCCATCTGCAACATATTACGAAGTTTATTGTCAAAAACAGAGTTGACTTTGACGGCTTTCGATGCCGGACAAATCAACGTGATAACATCCCAGAAACGAATTGTCGCTACATTTAAAACAAACTTTTGGAAGCGTTAAGAGTCAATATGAATATATATATATCCATCTATAAAGTGACTGGAAGTCCTTCCGTCCTTATACAAAGTCTCAACTATTTTAGAATTCTACTTATCTAAGGACACTATCTCTGGAACTGACCTGATGAAATATGAGCAGAAACGGTAAGTGTTGCGCGACCATTCGCAACATATGCATTCAGTTTGCTCATGTTATCATTCATCTCGTCAGGGGTACCGGCCGATATGTCAGCGCACGGTATACGACAGTATGGGTTATGCAACACGAGCATACACCGATTTCAATCAAAATTGGGTAGCAATCCTATTCTACGGAGGTTTGGCACTTTAAACCTTGATACCTGTTTGTTAGCGTCACATATTTTGCTAACTAGCACTAGAAAGATATGGTGATTGTTTCCACACAGTCTCGCTTCAAACTCAATGGATTTCCCATTACCGTGATTTGAGAATTGGATAGAACACGCAGCCGTCTTTAGAGTATGACCACTGAGGAATGTAGAAGTGTAAAACGAGCCCGCTTCCTGCATGTAGCGTGTGGGAAGGCAAAGTGTAGTACTTTCATGTGAAAGCGAATGCCGCGCACAGTTGCGTTAAGTAAACATACCGCATGTTGTGTGTGTGTGTGTGTGGGTCATCTTGCACCAAAAATTACTAAAAGATCTACCCATTTTAAGCGGTCGCTACAAAGCGTCCCCTCAAAGTCCATCAGAAGGAAGGGGATTCATCGTTACACGATGCGGGTATGCAATGATGAGGGTACATGACAATGCAATGTCAACTGACATATAAACGTCCGGTTATAATGGAGAATAACAGGGAAGCAGTGCAAAGGATGGTCGGCTGCGAACAAACGGTGCTCTGCTTGGAGTAAGTTAGTAAGAGTATTCCGGTCATTTATTCTTGGGCGCATCTTTACTGTAATGGGTCATTCAACGCTAGAACGATGGTATGTAAATCAGGATAATGCTGAAGAGAGAGCAAACGATTGATAAACGGGGAGGGGAGATATGTGTCATTTTTCATGTTCTCATAATGATTCAGTGAATACCGTGGACGAACATCTATCACGTCTGTACTTGAATGTATTGGTCACGGCAGACAGTATCACTTTCGACCATAAATTATTTCAAGCGTACACGACACCACATGACAAGAAGTGAGTTCGGACGTTCTCGTTAAGACGTTGCATTGTGGGTTTCCGATCACATTCTCGAATTACTAAATTGCCAATGCCGACAAAATGTTGCACACTGATATCAATCAAAGCTGATGGCAATTTAGGGATTTCGCTCGGTTCCCCATGCATTCTCCCATCCGCAAAGAATGGTTCCAAACGTACTATTGTGATTTGATGGTCCACATTCCGAAATTTTAAAAGCGGCTCCCTAGATATGCTTCGTGCTCATTTTGACACATCATTTTACGCTTCGTGTTGCATTTCCAACAAATCATAGACTCCAGGCTTGAACACAGTATTTGAGATACTGCTACACACGTTTTAGAGAATGATACTAGAACTTCTGGTTATTCATGAGCCACAATTGTCTTAAGTAAATGCAATACTCCGTCGTTCTTTCGGACAGCATTTGTGATTCAAGTGGAATGGATTGATCTTTCTATATTCCATGCTTTTTATGCTTGTTCAAATTCCGAATAAACTTCTGGCTATCCATTGTGTTTATGGGGTCTGTATATTGACTTAAAACAATAATTTACCTTCAGTCATGCTCAGTGGTAGTTCTCACATTACCATCCAATTGAGAATTATATTCAGATTTTTACGTATGACCTCAACGCTTCGAAAATCAGAAAAGTTTAGGCCGAACGGAAACATTTACAGTTTGTAAAAGATGCTAAGCACTGGACCGTTGATATATTAATCAAAACACTGAGTACCACAGGAAAAATCTTCCCGAAACTGCACATCTTGAAAATGTTGTACGTGAGCAAGCAGCTTGAAAGTAGAACTTTCCATCCTGGAGATAAACTATCATACAAGCCAAACCTCTAGAGACAGATATATCATTTTCATCTGTTCTAGAAGATTGTAGTTGTAAACCTGGTCGAAGGCCTTTCTAGAGCTTAAGTGGCAGACATTCACCTTTTTATATGTTTTGTCTCGCAGTGATTCCATCCAGGAAACGCAATTCCTTTTCTTTACAGACAAACTGCGAAACAACATAAAAGAGCTTGCCTAATGACGTGATCTACAACCTTGTTTGCGAATAGGCTTTACAACTGGAGGGTGAGGGCGAGAATAACAGACCAAGAATAAGTGTGATCGCCTCTAACCCCCACTGTGTAAACAGCTAATTGTTGCTTGTCTGCATTCTCCTGGGAATCTAACCATTTAACAGATGAGCTGGTGAATTTGCCAGGAGGTGCTCTATTGGTTTCAATAGCATTAGATTTACGCCGTCAGGCCCCGCCGTTTTGTGGAAGTCCAGATAAGCCAGCTTCTGTATAACATCCTTTGTGATAGTATGCACTTCAGCCTTGCGGACAGGTTTGGGTTTGTTATAAAAAAAACTGACCTCAATTTGGCAAGAAATTGAAGGTTTTCTCTTCGTTAACGAAGAAATTCACGCCTCATTCACTTTCAGTGCAAAATACTGTAACTCAGACTGACGTCCTGAACTGAGCGTAGTTAAAATATGCCTTAGGACTTCTCTTTGTTCGCCCTGCTAACTTTCACTAGTAGTGGAATCAGTACTGATTTTATATACAACCGGCTAATCCTTCAAATCGTCTGCAGACTAGGTGACACTGATATCCACTCGTATTTTTGAACCATTTCCAGATGGCTCACTATTAGTATGGACACTACATCCTTGTCTTCTTTATCAAGATGACACCAGACGTCCAGTTATTTTACGCATCATCACACAGGTGTCAACCAAATCCAATGATGCCATGGTTTATGCGCAGCTGAGAAGACAAAAGCCATGTTCCCAAGGTTTGCTCATTTTTCACCAAAAGCCACGAAAACGTCAGATTTTCTTTAGACGCGTTCAGAAAAAAAGATCTGTCAGATTGATTTAGAATTGATGATTCTATGAGTGAAACTTGGGTTCCATCTTAGAAACCCTAAGCACCTAGGTTTAGTCAGCTTTGTTCATTTGAAATTCAAACGGAGTACGTTGGTTCAAATGTCGATCACAATACTTAACACATTTAGATATTACAACAAGTACCAAAAACGGATAAAAGTGACAATTATTACAAAATTATGAATAGTTAAAAACTTGACAATGCATTAAGGCGATCTCTGGGAGAACAACCAGCGACAGGCCCGATCTGCCTAATGTCCCACAGCGGGGTTTGTAATACTTCTTGTCTTGGTCTCAACAATCGCTATGGTCCACTCATGTAAGGAACTATTTTCTGAGACCAACCTTAAAGCAGAATGGTATAAGAAATAAGTCATCGCGCAGTCATTCACTATCAAGTATAAATATATCATGAATTTCATATCGTGATACATACGTCAAATGTTGACGATTTGTAGCCCACTTGAAAGCTATAGGTTAGATGTACTCAGTAGTGAATCAGTGTGTGACTAAATTACCATATTCATTGGGCGTTCTTAGTCAGACTCCGTAAAATGCTTGAGACACTTTTGTGGCTATACTGGGCAGATTCGTTTTACTTTTTGGAAGTAGAGAAATCCCTATTTACAGCCTTCCCATAGTGAAAGATGACAGTAACGTTAGGCACTATACAAATACATAAATCTTTCTTCAGATTGTAGCGGAATCAAGAAGTGAATCGACAGTGTTACAAAACAATCTGCAGTAATTGTTCACGATAAATTCTATCACACTAAGTCCGCTGTGTAGTGACTATAACAAATGATAATTTTGCTAATCGCATTCAGCTGTACACTTTTAATGATTTTGGTTTGTTACCAACTTTTGTTCTAGTCAAGCTATCCCTTTTGTAATATCCGTCCCTGGGCTACAAACACTATTCGTTTCGTACCCCGCTAACTTAACATGCTTTCTCTGTACACTCTATTTTCCAGGAAAGATACTAATGTACGAGGGTCAACGCTCTGAATCCTTGTTTTTCATTGCAAATTGGTTTACGATAGTGAGCACAGACTGACTGTTGATCTGTTGGACCAGTTCCAACAGCTGTATGTTGGGAAAACGTTCTTTCTGAATAATGGAGAAATTCCAGAAAATTCAGTTCCTCCAACGTACTAAATTCGACTGTTTCCACAGTTAACTCCTGGTAACAGTGACCACGTGCAAGCGGAAGCCTAGGCGCGCGAGGACGAAGTGTGTATTGATTCAAATTAGAGACAAGTACTTTATATATACGGTGAACGTAACAGGTATGAAGAATAATATGTAACAAAAGAGCAAAAGGTAAAATACTGCATATAAATCCCCCTAGAGCGTTCGATAATAAGGGAAACAGACAGCGAGTCAGTAAGGATAATCGTTATAGGTGGTCGACCATCTAACAGTTCGTCAAGAACGGGTGTGTGGCTTGCAGGGCTTGGGTTGAGAAGCAGGAACAAGGGTATGGTGACTGGTGTCAAACATGGGTTGGGTAGGTTGAGAGAGGTTTTCTGTATCGGTAGTTGGACCTAGAACACTTTGGCTGGAACCACCTGCATGTGTAATGTCCGAATGATAAGACGGCGATGTTGAATCACGGTCGACGCAAGCAACCTTTAGTATGTCAGTGCTCACTGAGTGACGTTTAACGTTGGTGTCGACGACAAAATATTTGAACGGAACACCTAGAACACAAAAGCTGGAAGATGCAAACATTTCTTATTGACTCAGCAGTACCAAATTTACAATAACATAGATCGTTTGTTTTTATAGCGAACAATTCAGGGGGTTGATAATCATAAGGCAGGTTAAGATAAGTCACTAGATCCAGGGAAGGGTCAAGTTCACAAACATTTCTTTCTGAACACAGAGAGCTGGCTTGAGGCAATTGATTGCTACAGCTTCAGCAAACCTCAGGAATCTTGAATTGGAGTGACTCGGCAGCATCCTGAATGCACAAGCTGGGTCAATAGCATGACCAGTGGTCTGGATGTGTCAAGCGATTTATGAGAATGGCTGTTTACGTGTTTCCACAACATTGCCGTTCTCCGGTAACACAGAATTTTGAATCCATTTGAGCAAATGTTCCTTCACTCTGGAGATCAGACATCTCTTGGTTCTGCTTGTGTGATTTTCACCGCAGTTACGTGTAAATTGGTAAACACAATGTGATATGGCACCGATGGTCTGATCTCCCTTGATTGAAGGCACTGGTTACTTCTGGGTCCCAGACTGCACATGGATTTCAGCCGCATTAGATGTTCTTTTAAGTGGATTTTCCAGTCGTTGTGTTGTTTGTTGCATGACGTGGTCATCCTTGAAGGGCAACTCTATGTAAGCCCTCTTTTCTTCTATAGTGATCATTTCTTCGGAAGGTTTTGTTGTCTGCTGTGCTTTTCTATGAACTTCTCAGGGTAACCATTAAATGGTAAGACCTGATGGTGCATCAATGTACTATTTGTAACGTTGCGTCTCATATGATAGTCATGCTTATGTCAGAAGAGTGTTCCGGAATTAGCAGACACTGACCATAAAGGTATTTCGGTGTTGGTTAATATAAATAACATTTCCGCAAGGCGGACCTATTTCTATGGGAAACAGGGTCTTTCCCTGACCATGAGAAAGGAGTTTAGACAACTAATATCAGCCGGTATTTTAGTGAGCAGTTCATTACTGTGAAAAAGCTGTACCAGATTCTCGTCAGCATAAACACCAATGGAAACCGGGCGGTACGATGGCATTGTGTTCATCAGTTGCTGGAGTGATATGCGAGCTCCAGAACTCTTTGCTGGATTGATGAGGTGAACTCCAACATGTGTTGCGCAAGGTCGGTCGAACACTCTTTGAATGGAACAGAAGCATGCATTTCTGTCACAAATAACACGGACTGAAATAGACATTTAATGGGGCAATGACAGGAAGTTCTATTGCGAAAGGGTGACTACAACAGTACTGATTGTAGACAACGATTCCTTGGTCTGAGGGATAAAATGAAGATCGACTCAGCTACGTCGACAATAGTTGTCATTTGTGACAATCCCTTTGTCAGACTGATTTGGAAAGCGTCTTTTCCGAAGATGTTTACCAAAGAGGACATCTACTGCGATTAACATCTTAATGACTTATGCTCAGTCCCATTGAGAACATCTGCAACATGGCAAAGGCGAGACTGAAGCAGCAGTTGCGAGTCCACTATGATGCTTTGATAGGTGGTGATCTTGATCAGGCGCTGAGCCAGTGGAAATGACGCACGTGTATTCTGGTACAACCAGTTCATTCTGCTACAAAGAACGTGACGGAAGAACAATGTTCCCATTTTGTCCATCACAATGAACGATTATGTATGCAGGCGATGGACGACGAAGATGCGGAAGTACTGTCATAAATGTCAAGTATACCTGTGAATGGCCCTATTCAGAACTAAATCGATGTGGCTGATTTTCCTTTTTATGCACACAAATGATTTTGCTGGGCGTAAGATGGGAATATTTTTACTGGTCTTGTCTTCAATTCGTCAAAAGTTAAGCGTTTGAATAGTCTGAATCAGATGTAAAAATTCTGAAATACGTGCTGCATAACAGCGAGTACTATGTTCCGGTGTGGTCCAAAGTTTTAATGAGTGAAGTTACTAATCACTGGTGGTTGAGTGATAGTCACAGTGAATGGGCTTAACCGAACAGTACATATTGTTTGTGCAATACGGCTAATTAGGATGCATCTGAACAATTCGTGAAATACGCGGAGTAAGCTTGAGATTTCTGATATTCTTGTTGTATGTTGACCAGTTTCTAGTTTAGAACGTCGTCCAATGAATAATCACATAGGAATGCAAACATAAAGCCTAATGATAAGATATAATGCACGTATTGTGTGTGTGCTTCATTGGGTGGTTTCTACACCCACACTACGGGCAAACACAGTTGTCATGCTTTTTTCAACTGACAAACATTGACGACTACATTACAAACATAAGAAACGAGCGTGTCCTGTGTAGCCAAAGTCATCTGACTCTTTGATCGTTTGGCTGTGCAGTAGAAAGTATGAATTTTTGTGAACGCATTGACGACCGTTTGGGATCCGTTCAGATGCCCGGCTGCCTGACTTCTTCGTTAGTCATATCAACTGACATGATACCACATGTGACTGTCTTGTTTGCACACTTCCTTTTTACTTCCTTTGCACTCGTTAGCAATTAAACTTTCTTCTTGACTGAGTCTGTCATAGTTAGATGAGATCTGACGAATTTTGTAACCCTATTCTTTGCGCAGTATAAAAAGTTAGCTCACTACACTGGACTTCACTGGATCCAACAACTGCGCGTCACCCAATTCACAAACACGAATCTGCTTGAACAGATTTAATAATTACTGTTAGTCGAATTTTTCAATGTCATACAACGTTTAGAGCAAGCAAAGCTTCTTGTGTTTCACTAATTTCTGCTTAAGGTGATGTAAACCATGAGTCCTATGGCTATTTCAACCGCTGTAACACACCCCAGTTACTGAAACCATATCCTTGTTAGATAGGAGTAATCCCTGATACTGTTGGTTCATTCACCAATTTTATGTCAATTTCATTGATAGGACAATATCTGTCGGAGATGGAATTAACAGCCAACATTGTAACCAATTCCACCTAAATTATTTTTTAATGGGAGGGAAAAAGTACACTTTTAATGGCTCCTTCTCTGAAAGTTTGATAGCTTTACTGATAAGAGGAAAGCGGTAAAATCCAGCGAATATTCCCCAGACTTTCTCAACCGTTGAACAACTCTGACAAAATAGTGTTTTTCTTATTGTATAAAATCCTTTTGCAGTACCGGACATCAAGCGTAACTGCCAAGTTGTAATTAGGTCAATCAGTTCCAGTAAAATAAATTTTATCTAGTTTGGGTATTATTTGGCCACCTGACCACTTAACTCGTCATCACGGATTCGACGCATTGATTCTGCCGGTGAAAAGATCACAGAATCCAAGGAAATGCAAGCAACCTGACCTTGATTGCTTGGTGATCGAGCCATATCGACTTGGTAACAATTTTCTATTGTCTGAGAAATTACCGCCTGATGCGCTTTGCTCAATCGATTATTGATTCTAGTGGCTTCGTATACAGCAGGCCCTTATCAGGTCAGCGAGGTTGATGGTGTTTGACCTTGTGTTGATAATTTGTGCCTCAGCAACACCAAGTAATGTTTCCTCGCCAGATCATGCAATTGGCTAATTGTATTTCCGATACATCATATATAGTACCGTAACATCATAATTAGTGAGCAGATCTACAATGAACTGGGGTTGGCGTTTTTCATTCGACCGAAATTAAGATTACGGGCGAGAGCTTAAAACATATGTGTAATGATGTGACTAGAAAAGTATTGCTCAACCAGCTATCGGGTAAGCTCTCCGCTTGCTGCCATTTAACCTGAGGCCTACAGGGATGTATTTATTTTCTGTTTACGTAACATTTTCTTTGCTTCCTAACCCAAGTTGTTTTTGACGAATCATTCATTGTGGGAATTTTCGTAGTTTCTCTTAAAGTTGTATCACACTTGATTTTCAATATCAGCTGTGCACGCCATATATATCTTATCAAAGAGGCTATGCATAAATTGCAGTTTTTTCTGAACATCAAATATGCTGACCAAGGCTAACACGGGCGACGGTGGCGAATGAACAGTGAATTAAAACCAGTTTTGTTAGAAAAACGGAAAAACCTAAGGACTGGATTGATAGACAATAAACAGTGGAATGTTCTACTCAAATACCAGCCATCGGCCCTGTTGGAAAAACCTTCCCTGGTGCAATGAAAAATTTATCCTAAGGTGTACATCATCACTCATCTGAAATCAAATAACTATGTACAATTTTAGACGAGACTCACTTACGAAAATCTGGAATTTGCCAGAATCCCAACCACAATCAAAAAATGTATGTCTAAACGCGGCAAGCACTGCATTAGCTTAGACTCAAAGCCATCCCGGGAACTCAGGAACTTTACATTCGGACTCACTTCCGCACGGAACACCGTGTGTCATATGGAATCCGTCGGATGATTAGGAAGGTTGGGTGTCCAAGCCGGATTTCCTAATAAGTTCATTCTGAATTCCAACAAAGCCACCGTTGAACGCCGAGATACTATTGCAGACAATAAATATTTCATTTATCACATATATACGGTGCGACGCAATAAATATTCAGGAAGATAGGTAGAAGAAATGTACACAGTTGTAGACTACGAGACAGTTGTTACACTATGGTTGTATCCCGTTGGCCACTAGTTAGCAAATGAATGTGTTTACATATAGATTGAACATCACCCACAATTGATCGCAGCTGTCGCATTCCCATAGACTTTCCAGTCGGCCCCTTTCGAACAGCAGAAGCACTAGATTCGAGTTTCGCTCTCATTAGAGCTTGTCAGTAGTGCATGTCATCGCCACTGTAGCCGGGACTTGAAGCACGGACACGCTGTTCATGAGGCAACCGTGTTTACCACTACGCCATTGACCTCACATTAGGCACGACCGAATTATCATATGTGATTATGGTATGCACTACTAACGAGCTCTAATGAGAGCGAAACTCGAGTCTAGTGCTTCTGCTGTTCGAAATGGGCCGACTGCAAAGTCTATGGGAATGCGACAGCTGCGATCAATTGTGGGTGGTGTTCAATCTATATGAAAATCAAAATCCCCTACTACTCATCCGAATGTGTTTACATTCAGTGGCCCAGAAAAATGCGGAACCCGGAGTACAGTATTCTGTGTCCTTACTACAAGAACTAGAAGTTTATTACTGTGTTTACATGTGATTGAAGCTAATTTGTGTCTCACGTACCTTATTGTGTAGAAGAAGTCAAGATAGCAAGTAGTTTATGAAATATCAATGGCGATAGCTGTTACGTTCCATCTAAAACGGAATATAATGAGCGAAACTCTTTTGAACCTCTCTCTCCAGTAGGCTTACAAACATTACCAATTAGATTTGTTACGGAAAATCGTCCAGTTGTAGTACTAAACTCGAAATCCATCCCACTGTGTGCAGGCATAGATGAAGCTAGTCATTGGGTGTGTTTTCGGAAATAAGCCTCACTAAACCCTAATCAGTCCATTTAATTCCATCTTATCTTCTGTGAGTTATCAAATTGCGGCACTAATGAGAAATCAAAGTAGCCATTGTTTACATTCTTATCAGGAAGTCTGCACATAAAGACTTACTTGTTACCCAAACATGTAAGAGAAAGTTATCGTTTTACTCATTTGAAATTACAGGTTTTTATCACAACCACCTCAAAGCATTGCCTAGCTGATAACTATTCAGAAATGTAAAATATTACATATGTAAATGGTGAAGATTCCAGTTAAATATGTGTGAATTGTGTCGACACTGGCCTTGATTATGTATGATGTAGCCAATACAACTACATTGATTATGCCCTTTTGTTACACCAGTCGACCTCATAAGTTTTTAACATAATTTGTGGACAGTTTTTCCTTAGGTCAGTTATCTTGACATAACGATTGGCTAAGTAGTTTGAAGCAGAAACATGTGATAAAACCTGAACCATACTTGATAAAGGGAAAGCTACAGTTCCAGCCGATGGTACACAGACTAAATACATCTAAGATTATAGCATTAGCAGTAATGCCGTAGGTTCGCACCCATTACACAAATACCAGCAATGTCAGCAAATTTGTTAGATTTGAAGAGATAGCTCTGCAAGGTCAGATAAATAACGAACCTGGTAAAAAAAATGTACGACTCAAATACAGGTAGCATTAGCTGATGCAATCCATTCATAGATAGCTGCCACGCAAACATAAACCAATCCCTGCTTTACCACCTTCTACGTCAACAACGACAACAACAACAACAACAACAACAACAACAGCAACAACAACGACAGTGTTTTACCACCAATGTTTAGCTGCCACACAGTCATGAAATAAAATGACCGCAGTTTAGAACTAGAGATGAGACACAGATGCGACCTACTCTCTATCGAAGCGTTTATGTCCGAACTCAAACCTCTGACTTCAGTGTGGTTGTACCCCCCAAACAAATAATCGAGTAAAAAATGAGATTAGGATGGTATCTACAAGTTACTTTGAAGATCTTACAGTTTCTTTTCTTTAACTGAACTGTGACTCTTGGTTGATTAAGGCTTCGAAATGTGAAGAAGGAGAATCGGGTGAGTAACTCAAAGCAATATCAATTTGTCCGAAAAACAACCGTTTAATTTATGAATCTGCATTATTTATTCGCGTTATCGATTACCGCTTGTCTCCCACCATTCTGTTACTATTCCGTGATCTTGATTCAGTTGTGCAAAGTGTTTACATCCACCTATTTGACAGCACGGTATAACTTATCATACCACTGGTCGGCTAAATGATGGTCACTCTTCCTTGGATCTGTCAGATAGAGGTTGTCAAAGCATAGCCTATGGGACTGCTTTGAATTCGTTAATATAGTCAACGGGCCAAACTCAACTAGACTACATATGTTTCCTCTTGAGGAATTGCCGTTTTTAAAAGTGTATCACTGAAAGAGACAATAGACTAATTATGTGATTGTAATGTGATAATCAACACGGACGTTCCTGTATCGTCAACAGAACTGGAAAATTTAGTGCAATCTTGTATTCACAACATTTAAATTCTAGGAAGAACTATATCATCAACTGGATAGTGTGGCCACGGGATTATCACTGGGACCATTGTTTACAGACAACTGAAGACAAAGTATGAAAATGCCGGCTTAAAAGAAGTCATTCCTATATGTAGTGTTTATAAGCCATATAGGGATAGTATCCTGTATGCGGTTAACAAGCAAGATAGTCCAACGCATATCTTGGCGATTTTCAACGGAGCCCACATGAACATAACTTTTACACTAGAAGCTGAACATACCAATCAGCCAGCCTTCCTGAATGTGCTCATTTGGTGCCATGTGGATGAATTTGTTCAACGTAAAATCTATAGAAAAGAGAGATGGAAAGAACAGCACTTCCTCATCATATCGGACTACACCATGGAATGCGACAAGCAGTCATTGCGCGAGTGTGAACTCCATCTGAATCATAATTTAAGCATTGAGATTCTCACTACTCCTGAGTAGTTTGAGATAACTGCACGTCCAGTGGACCGCATTTGTTGAAGTAGAGCAGCTATTTTCCGCTGAACAGTGCGACCCAAACGGTAGGAAGAAGCTCAATCCGTGTGCAGTGAGTCATAGAAACCTCCACAGTAGATCTACTCATGTGCACAGGGTTACCCACGCGGGCACATAAACGCGCATGCGCGGTTATTCAATCAACTAAACAGTAACACAGCTCATATAGCAGGATAACTCTCAAAGATGATGCCAATGGCTTCAAGTAGGCAGACAACACGATATATGCTGGTAAGCCAGGTAATCGTTTGACCAGTTAGTTGGATAAAACTACGCAAGGCATTGGAAACACAACTGATATATCTTGGCGAGATTGTGTCCGCTGGTTCGCTTCGCAGAGAAATCAGAATGACATTGCGGGGTGTTATTCAGGTTCACTAATCGCTAACCGCTCGATGCAAAAGCATTAACCATGGCTATCACGTACCAATAAACAACAGAACTCATTCTTACTGAAATACTTGCAGACAGATATAGAAGCGGCTGTATTGTGTAACTTCAGTCTATGTGATAAAGTCAGCCAGAGCAGCAAAATGGTAGGCTCTAGAACATACATGTCGTTGCCAAACTGCACGCAAACAGGACGTAAAAAGTGCGTGTGTTCGGACGTAATAATTTCTATTATCAACAGCAACTGTGAGTGAGTGTTACTGGTGAATGTCTATCGTGTTACTGGTTATGATAATATAGATACGGTCCCGGTTACCTTGGTTAGTGGTAAGGTGATTTTTCACCTGAATGAATCACTTTCAGCCTTATTAATGAGTTTCTCAAACCAGAGGATATATACCGTCTGACGCACTTAAACTATTGTGAGGCTGATGATTCAGGGTGATATATTTGAGTGCCAACTTGTCGAACTCTACTTTTCTTATTCGGTTCTGCTCATAAATTGGTCCTAGAAAAAGCTGAAAATGAGCCCCTTTCGATATTTTTTTTAATTCTACCCCTCATGGCTATCCTATTTCATTGTAACAAATAATACCGAACTTCTGAGTATTGCACACGCTTCAGGATGATAAACTATCAAACTACGCTTTAAGTAAGAAATTATTTGATTGACACATTTGAATGTCATTTAGGATACGTGATGAACTATTGGAATAGCCGTCTAAACCACTGGACTTTAGTTCTCAGAGGCTTATGTTTGTGATAATCTGAGGCAGATTTTCAATTGCAGCCAGAAAAGTCTAAAATTTTATTGATGTGACTCATGTTCATAAGAGAAATGTACTTACGAATTGTAAGCATAGATTAATATCTAGCTGAATTTTATCGGACAAAAGTGGAATTTAAGCACCCCATGCTGTCAAGTAGTTGCATGCCTTCGGCAGTTTTCGCCGACCTCGTCTCGCCTTGATGACATTGTTCATAAGAAACCGGAAGGCTTTGTGTTATCACAAACGTAAACCCTTTGTATGCACTCCGTCATCTAACTGTGAGTAAAACTTTTGACGGAAATGTATTAGCCTACATGAACTGATCCCTTAAGGCAGTATTCTCTCTGTAACGCTTGTGAATAATGTAATCTAAAAGTTTTCATTAATTTTATCATCTACCATATCGCTTCTCTACTTTTGTCAGTGATCCAATCACCCGCTGTGAAGAACTCCGGTAGTACGTTAGTGTAGCTTCTAACAGTTTTATCCATGTCGTTGTCACTACAACTGCAAGTGAAGTAATAAGTAAAGTGGAGGACAGAATTAGTTTTTATCAGTTCTGCATCTGACAGGTTCAAAGCAACACGCATATCTCGGTACGAAAGTTTAGGTGTTATTGAATTAGTAAGTGAGAAACACACAAAGCAATTTAGATGCCATGGCATGTGTAGAAACCGAACATTGATACCTAAACGGTTGTCAACTAAAACCTGACTTATCTCCAATAAGTATCTCCCGACACAAATCATCACCTAATTATAATTGAGCGCTGTAATGTGAGAAGTGGTTCTTTTTTTTCAAATCCGGAAACTAAACTGCATTCAATTTACTACCGACTTTCATGAAAATGAGTCACTTCAAGCCAAATCTAGTTTCTCTACTTACAGACGTATACATCTTCAAGTAACGGGAAATTTATTCACACACATTTATATATACATATGTGTATGTATACAAGATTGGAGAACGGAAGTGAAATTAATGGGGGTGAAGTAAGGGAAAGATATATCGCTCAAAATCCTATGAATAAACACAATTTGAATTCCTTAAAAGTCACTGCCTACCAAAAAGATACAGGGACAAATGAAAAAAATAACACTCCCTTCACAGACGTTAGTTAACTTAATGATATGAAGACCTAACATATTGGATAGATATGCTGTGAGGTAGATCCAATTGATCGAAAAGTGTATTGTCCAAAATTTTGTCACAAATTGTAACTTATTTGGAATAAAAGAAAATGGCTAGATCTGTATAGAGATTACACTGTCTTTTGAAGTACAATCCTGAGGTAGTTAAATAGAAGGGAATAATAGAAACGAACGAACAACATAACTGATGTAGAACAAAACTTTAGGTTCACGTTGAGGTATTTAGGAAGATGTTATACACAATTGAATACAGGAAGGGAGCTTATAGATGTCAACTGATAAAATTAAGATAGAAGTGATTGTTAACTAAGGAACATCTTGATATGAGCTCAAAATTCTTATGAATGGTGTAACCATAATATTATTATAACAAACTACAAACCAAACTGCAAACCAACGTCATCCTCAGACATCATACAGACACGGCCCCTAAAGTGTATCCCAGTCAGTCCTTCGACATCAGCTATAAAAATCAAATGGCGGCCATGGTTACTGCAATGATTTAGAGTTTCAGTGGATAACTTAAATACGAATCAATTCAAATGGATAGGCATGCATTATTTTGTTGTAAAAAGTATATTCAAGTTCTTTAACTTCCTTGAATCTCGTCCTCCTGCGTCCATGCCGACAATATGAAAATCAAGCAAGCAAGTTACCTACAAACCTATAGATAGCCTGTCATTCAAATGCCATTCTGGGAATCGATTTTCTTGCCTTAGTCAATTATTACCCCCTGGTCCTAAAAACTTTGTTGACCACTTATTGAGCGCATATAATCAATCGATACCTGATTTGTCATAATGCCATATTTCAATGTAAGTCGTCTAACTAGCACTGTAAATGTAAATTGAAAACTTTCGTCTGTTTTTCTGTAGCACAAATAATTATCGAGTTGAAGACAATGCCTCAAAATAGGCCAGATTAACAGTGCTCAACAATGCGGTTTAGGATGAAGGTGTTCTGGGGGTTTCTTCTCCTAGTTAGCTTGCTCGGGTGGATATTAATTAATGTTGTGGAGAAATCAACCCCGGTTTTCATAGGGAGTTCATTAGAGAGGCTGGCAGACGAGCAAGACCGTCTTATCAAGCTGCTACTGAGTCAACACACATCTGCCAATGGGGCGTCGTCGGCAGTGAAATGTGAAGCCAACCCAGAATTATCCGAAATCCTACGACAGTTATCAGCGTTCTACAGAGTACAAGGAACAAAAATTAAGGTCAGTCAATCCTGTTTACATTTTATAAATATATTTTAATCTAACCGTGCTGAGTGGATCCTCACTAGCGTAAATGAATAATTTCTATTCGAAACGCTGCATTCACTAAGGATCTTTGGTATGTCTTTATTCACATCATCTACTGTGGAAGTAAATGGATCGATATGAAGCTGGTTGGAACAAAATATTAGCCGTTACATACTGAATACTTGCTTGGAAAACATTTACAGAAAAGGTGCAAACAAATTCATCTGCTCAGGATCCTAAACGATCTAGAGTCCATAGTGTCAATAATGAGTTAGGTTCTATGATCAACATTCGCTCAGAATCATACACTTAGTTTTGTATTTCACTTCCACTCATTAGCTACATGTGTCCGAAGAATCTCCAACGTAATGAACAGCAGGTTCAATTCAGTCTGTGACACAGCATAAGGAATTTTCAATTGGGTTATTGTTCTCGGACTTGATCATCTTCCGTCCGTATTGTCGAATGTGTAATGGAAGTTAGCACGGTAAACACCCCCTGATAAGGGACATCAGACACCAAGTCAATTGCGCACTTTCGGTGAATTTTGCCTTTGAATCCAAGCTAATTTGCTACTGTGGATTACAACAGTGTAAGATCCGGTCAACTTTCTCATCGATCGCTGTGGCAGTTCCTAACTACTGATATGAAATTGGTCCCACATGTAGGATTTTGTGTTGAGAATTAATTATTTTACTGATGAGTAGTCGGGAATTTGGTTGATTTCAAGTTGAAAAGCACCCATGATCGATCGAAGTGGTCGCATTCCCACAGACTTTCCAGTCGCGTAGCAGGTTTAATGAACTCGCAGATTTCGCCCTGTCTAGGAAGTTCTAAGCGCGGGGTTATCGATTGAAGTTAACAGACAGTAACTGTGTCTCCATTTCGAGACGATCGGGCAACCTGATCATTATTCACAAGCGAAAAAGGTTGAGCATTCACATATGATAATTCAGTCGTGTCTAACGTAAGGTCAATTGCGCAGTGGTTAACACGGTTGCCACATGAACAGCGTGTCCGTGCTTCAAGTCCCGGCTGCAGTGGCGATGATATGCATCACTGACGAGCTCTAATGCGAGCGAAACTCGAGTCTAATGCTTCTTTTCGAAAGGGGCCGACTGGAAAGTCTATGGGAATGCGACAGCTGCGATCAATTGTGGATGGTGTTCAATTTGAAATACACTAATCTACCATTAAGGACATCGCTGATGAAGCTGACTGAATGTGACCTGTTCCTCGGATTGTCTGCAGTCCTAAGTAACAGTAAAAATCTTACAGAAGCGAAAGAACTACGACCCTTTAAATGGGTTGCTCTTCTTGGGCTGGACTCTCGGAAGCAGGTCATTTCCATATACTTCCTTGTAATATGGAGAATAGTGTGCACACAATTTTCAGTGGCTAGCACAGCTAATTTTTGTAATTGAAAAATGGTTGCATAGATACGAATATATATTTATTAGTTCAATCTCAAGCATACTGCATAAAATACCACATTAAATGTCCTAGGATAATAAGGGTGTTCATTCAGCTCAAAATCCGTTTTGCTTGCCGGTTGTTGAATAATCACAAGTGCATATCGGAGCACATTACATTCGAATTAAAGTTAACCGACAATAATGAGTAAGAATGAAGTAAGAATTATCCCACGGCATATTTTACTACATTTTCACGCTGTTTTACGTTTCCACGTGTACTTGACATAAAATACCGAGGCACACAAGATTCCAAACCACAAAACGAAACAAAACAGTAGAGAGTCAGTGTTGAATTCCTGTTCCATCGTTACATGGGCAGCATCACAGTCACAAAATAGAATGAACATGTTTGATGTCAATCGAATCGTGCACCATAACAAATGGTTGTTTTGAGGTGAGAAGGCAACTAGGAGTTTGTTCGTTTGGTGACCTACATGTTACATCTTGAGCTGATAATACGCGATGCCCCGCTAATTACTCTCGGGCGTTCTTCATCCACCTGCTTGATGATTGTTAACAAACGGTTTCTTGAACCCATGGTCGTAGGACTTCGATAAGCCTGGTTCCAATATGGTGATCAGTTCTGATAACACTAGTCCATGCATCCGCATGGTTATTAGTTTGTTTGGGATCAGCTGTCGATCACTATCGTTCATTCTACCGTGCAACGAATGTCCAGATTTAACCAGCTCATTTGGTGTACCCAATCTTTTCTATAAATCTGGACATCCACGACACATAAAACTTCCATAAAATTCTAGTCATCCACTCCATCAAGGAATCGTATTTTCTGTCTAGTGCAATGCAGCAAGGTAAGAGTGTAACACGTGTTTGACCTGCCGTGACATCGTCATTGCAACAGTATGCGATACCTCAACCGTTTAGGTATGCATTGGACGTACAACGCAGCAATAGCCGTCTCAGTTTACTTTCTGGGATAACTGACCAGAACTGACCTAGTTTCTAACAGAGTGGTAAAACTGAGTGGTTTCTTGTTATGACCCATTTGCATATGACTGGCCATTATTCAAAAAGGCTTCAGGATTTAGGTGCATTGATGTTCTCTAGAGTGAAGACTCATTGAAAACTACCCCTCTGGTAGCGCATGGCCATAGGATCTCAAACTGTTTTTAGTGAGTTCAGTTACCAAATAATTACCGGTTTAGGTCGGTTTCAATTCCATGTCATTTAAGAACGCCGTATACCCACTAGATTTGATTTCCGCAAGGCTTGAGATAGGTAGACGTGGTCACGTTCCCAAAACTACTTTCAAGTATAATCGTAATTCCACAATAATCCATCATTCTACGTCCGCTCAGCTATCATTATATTCGTCCGATTTGTGTTGTTACGTTGGCTGATGACTTCGTTCAATTTCGGCCGAAATGCAACCTGCCAACTTGACGACTTTGGTTTCGGTAGAAGCGATGTTGAAGTCATCTGCCGAAGCTCGAATGGTCACATACAAGAGAAGAATTTGTCAGGCCAATTAATCCGTTCACATTCAAATATACATCATTATTAGCAGGTTGCAGTTTCTAGACGACAACATCATTTTGAAAATAGGCGAATATATCAAATATTACGTGTACCAAAGAAACACATGATTATTATTCATTCGTCAACAGTTTGCTCCGATCCCATACAAAGAAAATTAGTGTACATTCCGTTTGCTCTAACAAGAGGGAGTTGATGTATTAACAACTTGAATTTGGGACTGTCAAACCTCCTCCGGGTACAGTCCGTATGGCATTTCATTAAACAGATGGTAATCCATATTCATTTATACACACTAAACGAAACCAGGGGTACCGGGGAATGATAAACGAATTTCAATATTTATTTGACTGAAATGAATTCCAAGTGATAAACGCTGCTCATGTTTACTGGCCACACAGACTTACCTTCGTTTTTGGTGATTTGCTGGACGAGACCAGATGGAAAACGTTATCTAAAGAGTATATTTTAGCTCAACCCGCAATCCTCCCCGTATTCTTCTACCAATTGTAGGGGGAGTAGAATTAATATGTAATTCAGATCGAAAGTTGATGCTGGAGAATGTTTGGATCCCAAGCCACATAAGTTGGATTGGCACACCGGGGCAAAAGATTTCATTTAGGAACCGTGAGCCGTAGGTAGTCTTTCTCAACCTCAGGTAATTAAATGAACCAATCACAACAGGCATTTTTGAAATCGGGCAGTCGATGTGTTTTCTAAGGTATTTCAACGTTTTCAGTGTACTAAATAGTCCGTGACCCAAATTTTTTAGGAAGGCAATAGTCTTACAATTGTTGAGAGTACACGCAATAGGCCAATGAGTTGAAAAGCTTTCAGAGTCAACAATGGTTCGTTAGTTTTTATTAGTACACGAACGGTCATCTACAAAGTAGTCCAAACGGACAGAATCTGACTCTAACAAACCAAACGTTCTCTAATACTGCAAGCAGATTGATGATAAACAATAGGTTGAATTTGTGTTATAGATAATGTGAACACGATTCACAGTTGGTTGCATCTTTTGTATTCTTGTAACATATCAAACCAGCCGTTTTAAAAAGGAACCGCTTATTTGTGAGTGACTAACAGCTTTCACATAACTCAACGTCCGTAATTACTACCAGTAGCCGTAATCACACCCAACCTTCCTAATGATTTTTGTGAATCCAACTCGAATGTGAGTTTTAACGTCGACTCATTGGTTGATGCTTGAAGGGGAGATCAATGTGTTGGACTTCTGAGTGATTCATTAGTCTGAGCAGTACTCGCAAGTAGACATGGGTTGCATGTGATAATTCGATCTTGAATAATCGTTTGTTGTGTTGTACGATTCGATTGTCATGAGACAGTTTCATTTTATTTTTTATGTACAGAAGAGATCGTTTGTGACTCTGATGCTGCCCCGGTAACGGCCGAACAGGATTTCAACACCAATCATTTACTGTTTTGTTTTATGTTAAATACACGTACAGGTGAACGGTTAACCACTTTCGCTTGTGAGTAAGGATGTGCGGCCAATGGCACAGTAGTGAACACGGTTTCCTCATGAAAGCCTGGCCGAAGTTCTAGTCTCGGTAATGGCAAAGATATGCACTACTGACGAGCTCTAATGAGAACGAAACTCGAGCCTAGTGGTTCATTTTGAAAGGGGTCTACTGGAAATTCTACAGGAATGCGAAAGCTGAGATTAATTGTGGGTTTTGTTCAATTTGGAATAAACCAAATCTCCGACTACTCATCAACACGTGGACGTGTTGCAAAATAATCATTGATATAGGCCGTGTAATGTTAGATGCTGGTATTTATTTGATTGATGAACTTTGCATTAGCAGAGTGATAACTGTTGTTCGTTGGTGAATACTTTATACACCTCTATGTCTGCGTCGTTTTTATGGTCACGATTTTATGGAAACTACGAGCACGCTTAACTGTTCTGATGTCATTGGAGAAATCCGAATACTGGAAACATTTCCTTACTCAAGAGGTCTGCAAGGGTGTTGAAATTGGGTAGATCAAACCGAACGTATGTAAAAATCAACCATCTGGTTTACCGATAATCTTCTCAACTGATTTTTGTAGATGACAGACGAGGTGTACCTGTCGGAATTTTACATCAATTCTCAATGCACATAGTTTGTTTTTACTAATCATTCTTTTATTCAC
>LUCH01006294.1:6440-18533 GCA_013368495.1 Paragonimus heterotremus
CTAGCACTGACCCTTGAGTAACTCCTGCATTAATGAAAGAGGGAGATGAGAGATTTAATCCGGTGTTAATTCTAAACGTCCTACTATCGAGGAAGGAGACAATCCAGCGAAGAACCTCTCCTTGAATACCATAGGCTTCCAGGTTGTGTTTCAGGGGGCCGTGGGGGATGCGGTCAAACGCCTTGGCAACGTCGAAGAAGATGGTATCTGAGATGAGGCCATTGTCTCTGGCCTCCGTCAGACTGTCCATGAAAACAAGCATACTAGTTGTGCAGGATCGATTAGGAAGGAAGATATACTGGGTAGAGGAAAAAAGATGGTTTGATAAGAAGTGGTTAAGGATGGCACGCTTTAATAAGCGCTCCATTATCTTACACGGACTACTAGTAAGGCCGACTGGCCGATAACTAGCCGGAGAGTGCCGGTCACCCGTTTTAAATAGGGGCGTGACCGTCGCCTCTTCCCATACACTACGGAGAATGCCAGTCTGGAGTGTCTGTTTAAACAGCTTATAAAACGGTTCCGCCAGACTAGCTGCTGCTTCATTGAGAATTCTGGGATGGATTTTATCAGGACCCACTGTACCATATGAATTCACCTTAAGTAAAAGGTCCTTAACATCCAGCACGGATAACTCGGCAGTTACGAGTGGTTGCCGGAAATTCTGTGGCTGAATGATAGGGTGCCATTCCGGCTGTGCGACGTTGTAGACTGCCGTGTAGTATTCCCTAAATAACTCGACCACAACTAGGGTCGGATGAGGTCTCCCCATCGGGCAGTCGCAGAGAAATTGCTGAGGATTTATTCTTTCTCAGTCGTCGAATGTGCTTAAATAAGAAGTTTTCGTTCCTGCGAGCTTTGATGAAGATCTTTTCTTGTACGCGTTTAGTGTGCTCACGGATTTCCCGCCTACACCTATTTCTAACGATGTGGAACGCGCGTAGGTCCTCTAACTTCCCCGTAATCTTATGCTTCGCAAATAAATGGGAACTGCCGTCAAGGAGACGACTTATTCTTCACGGAAGAGGTGGGCGATAACAAAAAGTGCACAGTGTGCGCAGCGTAAATAAGTCGTCCGCTTTCTCAGTTGCGCCTCGAAATGCACGGTAGTTCTGGTCCGCAGAGCCATAGTCAGGAATTAATGAACCTAGGTAGCTCCTCAAGCCGTTAAAATCAGCCTGGTTAAACATTCGGACTATGGACTTTTTTTACTGGTTGTTTTAACCAGTAACAGACAGGACCAAAGATGAGCAGAGAGTGGTCACGGTGTCTAAGTGGTGGTTTGATGATCACTCTGTCTACCAGGTGGCTCCCATTAGTAATGACCGAATCGAGCAGAGAAGGAGTCTGACCAGAACAATGGCGCGTTTGGGCGTTGACATACTGTGTTCACGCTCTCCGTTGTATCAGCGTCGATAAGGAGGTCCAGCATCCGCTTCCACATTCCTGGTGGGAGACTGATGCCCAGTTTATTTTCGGTGCATTAAAGTCGCCCATTATAAGCAGATGAGTAAAGTTTTGTTGGCTTAGGGAGTTGTCTAGGTTTACAAGAGGAGTGTCGTCATCAGAGACGTCAGATAAGGGAGAACAATAGGTAACCCCCACTAGGGGTGAATCTCGGCCACGCAAAGCTAATCGAAGCCACAGAGCATCAGTTCTATCAGAGGAATGAAATCCACCGATAACCGTGGGTATTGGGAGACAATGCTGAAGGAAAATCACAGAACCCTCCACTCTCCCTCGGGCGGAGCCAGCTAGGTAAACTGAATACCCGGGGACACTCAGTTCACTCTCACTGATGTCACCTGTAAGCCAAGTCTCCGTGAAGGCAAATAAGTGAGGTTGTTTGTCATGAATAACCTGTCTGATTTCCGGTAACTTATTGAACAAACTCAGACAGTTCGTATGCATGCACTTAAGAGCTACTTCCTCGCTTGACTACTCGAGAGAAGAGATAGGAGAGTACGAGGAAGAGTTTGGGAAAGAAGGCCTAGAATTTAGGAGGGTGGTCATGTTGGGCTTGGCATGTACTACCGAGTGGTTCCGATGGCCCCCCTTTGAGGCTGTGGCCGTGTCGTCACTGCTTGTGCGTACGTCAGCGTCCCTTAGGACGCTTGACCAGCACCTTCGGTGTCGCAGCCTGCGGCCCCTGTACACCTGCTGAGTTCCGCTTTTTCGGGGGGTGTTTCAGAGTTCTCACCCACGGAAAGTTGACTACTTCGTCTGTCGGATGCAGAGTTTGAAGGGAGGCAGAGTGCACGGTTTTACGGAGCCACCCGAAGAAATGGTTTGTGAGGTGTGCCAAAGAAATGCTTTCTGATTCATAGGCGGCATCCCCAACAGGCCCATATCGTTTCGAATTCTTGGAATAAAAATTTTCTATGGGGCCTCTTGTTGGGTTTTGACGTGGTTAGTTCGGAGAACGGCATTTGTGCGGTATCTCGAACAATTTTGCCCTTGTTTGGGGCGTCGGCCGTTGGGATAGCGACTACGGAAACAGCCTTCTTGTTTTCTACCACTGGCACACGGGACAGAGTGGATACTGTTGGAGCAGAAACCACTACCTCAGTCTCCAGCTGTAGTTTCCGGTCCGCCATGATTCGTGACCCTGTTTTAGTCTGCTGCACTCGTTTTGCCCTCTCTTGCCGAGGGCGGTCGAAATGAACGCCTTTCAGCTGGACGCTGGTGGATTTCAAAACCTCTGTTTTTTTCACCACTGTCTCGGGACTCAGCATGGCTGGCAAGGTTACCAAAATGCGGAGTGACTTTTTGGTGGTTTTGGCGCGTAGCCTACTCACGAGTACGAGATTTGTAGCGTCCGGGGGAACGAAAAAGTTAAGACTGACTTTGCTAGTTCGGTTGGTGAAGATGTGTTGGGGGAACCGGCCTCATAAAAACTCTCCTTTTTCTGAGAGCTTTCTCCTCCATATTTGCCGCTGCCTACTCAATATGTGCAGTTAAAATGGCAACTGCCTCCTTGGGGACCTCAACACCAGGAAGGGCAAGCGCTATGTATTGTTTTAGGGACTGGAGTTCCAGCTTCATTTCCGACAGAGTCCGCTGGTATTGCTCCATCATATTCACCATGGAAGAAACAGAAGGACATATAGTGCTAGGAAGAACATCTCGGCATTTACAGCAGCAGGTTTTCTGCGTCGCTACACTCTCCTTGACGCGTGCATCAATACTTAGCCGCAAAGCAGCGCCTTGACCTTCGTCGAACCTGCAGCTTATGCAGATAAAATCTAAAACAGAAGAAGAAAGTTGTTTGCACCAGTGTTCGTTGAGGCCAGTGCATTTGAAGTGATACCACCTCTGGCACCGGTGGCACTGCATACCGTTTTTCACGGACATTCTGCATCCTTAACGGCCGCAAATGCTCGCTGCCTCAATCAGTTGACTCCCAACATTGTTACATCTGACTCACGTCATTGTCAACAAGAACAAATGATACATAATATAAAACAGATATCGGAACGGATGTAATACAACCCGAAAGTTTTAATACCAAATGATCAGGTATGTTATTCGTCACCGAATAACAGTAATCGAATGTAATTTTTGATGTATAGAGCACCAATATAGCAAGAAAATGCGTAGCCAATCATAGCGAGAAAATTTGAATCAAATTTGGAGTTACCTGCGTTTCGGACAGAAGTGAAGGTTATAGACTGGGTAATAATCTGTTGGTGAGCCGTAGTTTTCGAACGTTTCGCTACAGTCGTCGTTTGCCTCTTGGTGAGTTTGTTCCTTTGCATATTTGCTGTAATTCCCGACGTACGCGTAAACAGTTGTTTTCTTCTGTTCATGTATACGTTTGGCAATATGTTTTCTCAATTCGGTTTAAGTAGCTCTTGATAACTCGGCTGTTTTTCTACTACACAATATCTAAAATGTCAGTTAAGGAGGATAACAGCTACTCATTCAGTATTAATGCCCTAGTGGTCCCTCCGTTTTTGAAACTGGACTCTATTCTTTGGTTTGTATACTTAGAAGCAGATTATTTTAACCAGGGTATTTTGTATGAACAAGCAAAATTCTGTCAGTTGTTAGCCAGACTTCCGAGTGAAGTTACCATGCTAGTTCGCGATATTATAGCAAACCGGCCAGTGAAGCGTAGGTACGATACCTTAAAAAATGCCGCTATTGATCGACTGACACCCTCCGAAAAGACCCGAGTGCAACAATTTTTCACGACTTGAAGCTAGGCGACAAACGCCCTTCAACACTACTAACAGAGATGCAGCAACTCATCGGTAACTATCACATGGACGAATCCCTCATCAGGGAACTCTGGCTTAGCAAATCGTCGGAAGCAAAGCAAGCAATAGTTTTATTTGCTCGTTCACAGACTTTCACTGTGACAGCGAAAGTCACTGATCACGTAATGGGGCGTTTTCAACTACTACTGGGTTGCCTGAGTGTGCCACACCCTAGTCCATGTCTTACAATAGGCACGAGCGGTTCCAACAGTGTGGTTACCGCAAGACGTGGTCCAGCAGACATTGAGGCCCTGACAGTAGAAATCACAGCCTTGCGACAGGATTCGAACAAAATTACTTCATACCGTTTCTCAGATTGTCGACCTGACAGATCACCCAGGCGAAACGCATCGCAGTCAAAACTGACTGTTGTTGGTACCATGAGCGTTCTGGCAACCGAGCCAGGCGGTGAACCAAACCCTGCACCTACGCATCAGCAAGGCGATGCAAACTCAACAGCCAAACTTTAAAGGCAAACAATGCCGTCGGTGCTGACTCTCCCTGGCGCCTCATTTTTGTAAGGGATGTAGAAACAGGACACACGTTCCTGGTTGATACCGGGGCACAGGTTAGCGTGTTACCGTCTACAAAGGACGAGGTGCCAAACCTCTGCTGCTAACAGCTCCGCGCTACAAATGGTACGTCTATAGCCACATATGGACAAGGGTCATCAACTCTTAATTTAGGCCTCCGGCGGACATTCCGCTGGGTGTTCACAGTTGCCGCGGTACCTTTCGCAATAATCGAGATCGATTTTCTCCGGCACTTCTACCTTCTGGTCGATACCAGACGCCGACTGTTAATCGATTCCAGCACTAAGCTAAGCATACCCGGCACACACGCAACAGTTGCAGCTATATCATCCAGATATGCCCACCCGGCCGCTCCTAGGCAATTCGTGGATCTCCTCACTGAGTTCCCACAGCTCGTTCGCACATCGAACGACATTCCAACAGACATCTCCAACGTCACTCACCACATCCGCACTAAGGGACTCGCCGTCTCGGCACGGCCTCGCCGGTTGGCTCCCGACAAACTAAAACCCTCCAGGGCAGAGTTTGAGCACATATTCGAACTCGGGATAATACGCCCTTTCGAGAGTCCATGGGCCCCACCGCTGCATATGGTCCCTAAAAAGTCAGGTGATTGGCGCCCATACGGTGATTACCGCGGGCTCAACAAACCAACCGTCCCTGATAAGTACATAATCCCGCACACGCAGAATCTAACTATTTGCTTACATGGAAAAACCATATTCAGCAAGATAGATTTGGTACGTGCATATCACCAGATTCCGGTAGCCAAAGAGGATATACGCAAAACCGCAGTAATAACTCCTTTTGGCCTTCTCGAATTTCTTAGAATGCCATTTGGCTTGAGCAATGCAGCTCAAACTTTTCAACGCTTCATTCATGAAGTGACTCGCGGTCTGGACTTTGTCTACCCCCTATCTAGGTGATATTTTAATTGCTAGTATTTCGCAGGAATAACACCCTACACATCTTCGCACTCTCATGGAACGTTTGACTCAACATGACGTCACAGTTAATTTTAATAAATGCGAAATAGGTAGGGCCATAATGGAATTTCTGGGTCACGAGATCTCAGCAAATGGGATCGCCGCACTCGCGGATAAGGTGGAAGTAATCCGTGAATACGCAGAACCAAATGTCTTCAAGCAACTTCACAGTTTTAGTGGTCTGGTCAACTACCACCGACGCTTCATGCCTCGCTGTGCCCATATAATGCAGCCAATGACGGATCTTTTCTGTGAAGGTGAAGGCAAATCCCGGTTCACTGGGGCTGCACGCACTGCGTTCGTTGAGCTCACGGATGCGGTCGCCGACTCAGCTCTCCTTGCTCATCCTGACCCGAACGCACCACCGTCAATAGTAACCGACGCTTCCGGCATAGCTGTTGGCGCTGTTTTACAGCAATTCTTTGGTAAGCAGTGGCGACCTTTAGCCTTCTTCTCCGAACGCTTATAACCAGCGGAATCTCGCTATAGCGTGTCTGGTAGAGAGTTACTGACAATCTGTTTAGGCATCCACCGCTTCCGGCATTCGGTAGAAAACAGGATCTTCACGGTTTATACTGATCACAAACCGTTGATTTATTCTTTAAACGCTTCATCTGACAGGCATTCCCAAAGGAAGTTAGACGCCTGGACTATATCTCTCGGTTCACGACTGATATACGACATATCTTAGGTACCGAAAATACCGTCATAGATGCTCTTTCACGCGTCCATAACCTCAGCGCAACTGCTGACAATGGCATTGATCTGGCAGCCATGGCTGTCGCACAAGCTACCGATCCTAAGATCGAGTATCTTCGTCAAAAGAGCTCTCTCACAATCCAACCTATACCTTCGACTTCGTCGGAGGGAACAATCCTCTGTGATATGTCCCAGGGCACACCTCGCCCTGTAGTGCCCGCGTCTTTCCGCCGCACAATGTTCAATACACTGCACAATCTATCTCACCCTGGCATAAGGGCTTCGGTCAAATTTGTCATTGAACTTTTCGTGTGGCCTACGGTGAACCACGATATCCGCGATTGGAGCTCTTCTTGTCTCCAATGCCAGCGTTGTGAAGTCCACCGTCATACAAAGAGCCCCCTTGGTACCTTTCCTTTTGCTAGACTCACATTTTCGCCACGTGCACGCCGACCTGGTTGGCCCCTTACCACCCTCAAATGGCTCTATTTATCTTTTGACGTGTGTTGACTGCTTCACAAGATGGCCTGCAGCCATACCGCTACCTGACTTCTCCCCAGAAACGGTAGCCAGCGCTTTTTTGGAACGTTGGGTGGCATAATTGGGTTGTCCAACAGTGGTCACCATAGATCGTGGATTGCATTTCGAAGGACATTTCACAGCACTCTTGAATGCGCTAGGGTGCAAACACATTTGCACTACGGCTTATCATCCAGCAGCAAATGGATTGGTTGAACGCCTTCATCATCAACTGAGAGCCGCCCTTAGTGCACATGCAGCTGGACTAGTCTTTGGTTGCACACTTAGGTTGCCAGGTGAACTCGTTTCACCTGCACCTTCAGCACCGTATGATTACGACAGCTACACAGCTCGTTCGGCGCACCATATGCGAAAGCTACGCCCGGTGCAGCCTAGGGAGCAATCATCAGCTGTACACGTGAACGCTAACCTTTCTTCGTGCACACATGTTTTCCCTCGTAATGATTACCTTCGCCGACCACTGCAACCCCCATACACTGGACCCTACCGTGTGCTCGTAAGAGACACGAAAATTTTCACCATTAGCCGCAACGGCAAACGCAAGGTAGTTTCTGTCGACAGGCTGAAACCAGCATTCATAAAGGAATCATCAGCCCCACTTCCGTCGACAAACAACAGTCCTCGCCTGGAACCCTCGGTTCCTGCAAAAGGCGTTCCGTCCCCGAAAACCCTGCAACCCCAACCCTTGTTCCGTCCACCTCTAGACATAATCGGCTCGGTAGGGAGCTAAGCAAGCCAGTGCGTTTCGCAGAGTATGTTAACATTTCTTATTTTTGGAAATGACGTTTTTTCATAACATATGCGCATTCGTACAAAAACGAAGGGACACAAAAAACGCTGTTTTGATTATCATGCCTTCATAGTTATCTCATGCGTTACCTAGTCCATAACACAAACGGCGTTGTTCTGGACCAGGTTCAATCGTATGCTGACCCTTTTATTTCTTGGGTCTATCAACTTTAGACAGGAACACAAGAAGAAGAGAAAAAGCGAAGGCAGTCGTATCCAAAATTGCAGGGTCCAAAAAGTCGTCGGCTGTGAAGTTATTTAGTCGACCGTACACGTTGATAGAGTGAGTTATCCATTTCCGCCAGTGGTGCGGGTACTTTACAATTTTTCTCCTTTCCAGACTATCCGAACTTGATGCGTGAGGAGACAACTCCCAGCTACTTATCGTACAGCATTGGATAAACATATCCCGTTTTCTCTCCTAAGAGATTTTAGGGTTGGGCAGCCCGTTGCGATAGAGGATAAACGCACTGAAGACTAAAGAACAAAGAAAACCAAGATCACAGCGGCCAGTTTTCCGACTGACCCTCCCCTGCACCTTGACATTTTCCACCCCACGTCATTATTCATCGTGTGTATCACCCTGAAACTGTGATACTCCAGAAGGACATTATATGTACATTTTCTTCCCTTTCTCTCTGGAATAACGAGGGTTTATGTAGTACATACTAGCCTTCTTGGGGAGAGCCGTGTAGCGACTATAATGAATGATATTTTTGATAGTTGCATTCACATGTACATTTTTGCACATCATGGTTTTTTACTTACTTTTGTTTTGGTCTAGCTATTCCATTTGTAATGTCCCTCCCAGGGCTACAATCGCAACTCGCTTCGTGCCCCGCTATCTCGACGTGCTTCTCTGTACACTCTGTTTTCCGGGGTCAATACCAGTACACGACGGTCATCGCGTTGAGTCCTTGTTTTTCTTGTCGATCTGTTTCCGATGGTGACTGCAGACTGGGTATTGATCTGTTGGACCAGTTCCAACAAATATCATCGACGTGGCTACCTCAGACAGAGAATGGCACACACATATAGCAGTTGAACAAAGTCGTGAATTTTGTGACCTAACCACGGAACCTTCTAATAACCGGAGCCATTACTGGCAGCACCGACACATGCGGTTCCTTGTACAACATTCAGGCGGATTATTTTCGGTAACACGTATTATTTTCTTACAGGTTTATCGATGAACTTTCATTTGAGGTGTGTTGACCTAGGAACCGTTTCATTGTTAGCAGATTTCAACTTTCTAAAATTCTTGTTAAGATGAAGATGAAACTAGTAAACTCCGTCGGACTTTCTCTGTTCCAACCCTTTCCCCTATGTTCTTCCTAACATACACAAATGACTTGACTGACAACCTGGTCAGCCTATATACAGCCGATGCGATTCAAAAAATGGAAATAATTAATGCATGGATATATAATTTGAGGTTCCTCATATAATTGTTATTTTTAACCATTTTAGTACGATACAGTCTGTTTACATTTTGTCCACGGCTACGTCTGTTTGAAAAATATTCTCGCATATCAAATTATGGTGTACAAAACCGGTCGTCAGACAAGATCGACTGGTGCCAAACCACTTGTTCTAGCTACACAGTTGATATTGAACGACCTAAATACGAAGGCTCTGGGCCCAGAACTTGCAAAGGCCCCTCCAAAAGTGATGAAGATAAATTGGCGGTTCCCGCCAGTACCCTTCCGAGTGAAAACTGTTCTCTCCCCCTGAAAAATGTACTGGTGGAGTTTTTCTGTAAGTTAGCTAAGCTGGAAGCTGAACTAGCCCAACTGAAAACAAACTATGCTGTATTTGGTTCGTTTCAAATATGAGCATTACGGTAGTGGGAATGAAGACATAGGCGAACATATGTTTCCGATAATTCATCTTCAGGCCGGTATTCGGTTCTCAATATCCCCAATTCTCAGGTTTCATAACAAAGATAGACTGACAGTTCAGACCTCATCTATGTGTATTTACTAATTCACTGGTTCCTGTGTAGCAGGTTGAATTGGTCGAACGTCAAGACATCTTGCGAAACGAATCCGAGAATACTATCCACGGTGGCTGGGGTAAGAGGAATCACGATCGGTCAACAGTGCTATTCTCGCTCATCGGGTTGAAAGCGGACACCGGGTGAACACTGATCAAGCCTTCAAAGTGGTATATCGCGTGCCAGGCAGCCCATCAAAAACGATCCGAATCAGAACACTTTGTATTGCCGAGGCTATTGGAATCAGACTGCTTGACCCAGTATTATGTCATCAAAAGCGGTTTGTTCAGGCGCTGCACCTACCATGGCAACAAATCCACTGGATCGATGGCCAACCTGCGCAGTCAAACCAATGGACAGGCGGGACGTAACCGACCAATCAAGCCATCGCAAACTGACTGACCATTGACCTAGTTTCTCTGCATTTGATTCTTTGAAGGAGAATCTGATCCCCCTATCCTACATCTTCAAAGTGCCGGAAAATCCCAATATGGGTAACTTAGGGACCGCAGGCATGTTTTTCAACACATTCACAACAGAAATCACAAAACGGATGCGTTGCACATGTAATGCCATCGTACTGAATGTACCGGATAGGCTTCACTTGGGTGGTACTAAGAAGCTACTCGCGAGGATTACTAATATAGACCCGACATAATATAGCAGCATTCGTCTTTGTAAAAAGACCCGAAAGATCTACTGCCCGCTTTTGTTAAATTCCAAAGCGAAACGACTGCTAGACAGTTCATCCATTGTCAGAACCCTATCAAGTCCAAATTTTTCATTAAACTGATAAGGATTATGCAGGATAGAACGCCGCCTGAATATGAATGTCAAAATCGCTTACTGTGCACCACTATCACTTACAAGCCGATGACCCAGAACGCATTCAATCAAGTTGCGATGATGTCCAAAAATAATGAATCGGGTCTAGCCGAGCATGTAGCTTCATCTTGCTGTATCACACCTCAGGATGCCAATGTTCCTCCTGAAAACACCAACGACACAACAGAGGACAACACACTCGCCGACTTGATTAATTTAACAGTTGATCGTGCCAGTTCCAAATGACCACCTTAAGAAGTGGCGGTACCTGTCGCGGAGTCAACGTGCAAGCAACAACATGTAAACAAGTGTGCCGTACTGAATCGGTGGGACGTCTGGATCCCAAACTGTCTGCGCGGTAGCTGAATCAGACAAAGTAAGGTTCAGACCATCTAACAATCAGACATACGCGGGCATTCCAGCTTTATACTTATCCCAAAGAAACCCAACAACCGGCCACCAGTGGAACACTGATTTCAATGAACCCTCCTCAACTCACTATCCTACGAGTCGCTCGCGTTTACCTCCACCACATTACAGGAAAAAAAACATGTAAACCCAAATTCACGCTCAGTGGAAAAAGGGATTTTTCTGTTACCAACCCCTAATCATACGCCCCTTCCCAACGATAGCAATCTCTTACGTGATACCAGAGCTGCTTACCCCATGATTAACGCCCCTTCTAACACAAACAGCTCCCATGCTATAAATGATCACTTAGATGCAGCCCGTTATCCATTCGCTGACGACGTGCATGTGGTTATGGCCAATCCATTTCAAACATACCCTCTTTTAGTGCGTCACACACCGTTCCCAGTCAACCTCCAATATCCCCACTGCCCCAACAAACCTTATTGACACTTCCAAAATTTTCTCTCATGGACTCAGATGCAGGGGACATTCCATTAGTTATCGACGCGGTCACCAAAACCGCATCAAACCAACGGATGTCGCCAAAGTCTCTGAATCACAAAGACCTTTCTGCTTCGGACATTTTTAAAGGTCTAAAGGTGACGTCGAATAAGGAAAATGCACTAAGTTTATTGCTTTTGAATGCACGCTCACTGGTCAATAAGATGCGCATTTTTAGATCTTTTATCCTCCTACATAATCCTTGCATTATTCTGGTCACTGAAGCTTGGTGTACACTTGAGACTTCGAACGCACAACTAAATGTTATAGGTTACCATATGTTCCATAAAAATCGCTTCACGGGAAGTGGCGGTGGATGTTTAATTTACTTAAGGGAGCAGTATTCTGCAACCATATTCGATGAGCCGTGTCTTGATGTAATTGATGACTCATTGTGGCTATTAGTGTCAACTGAATCTTGTGAACTACTCTTAGGATGTGTCTACAGACCACCTAGCGCCACTCATAATGAAATGACCAATCCTATTAATGGATTAAATTATGTATCAATATTGCCTACACAGTACGAAATAATTGGTGGAGATTTCAAT
>LUCH01006294.1:19973-31487 GCA_013368495.1 Paragonimus heterotremus
TCTATACTTTTCCTCCTGGCGATCTCAATTTCTCTCTAGGAAACATACGGGAGGACATCATATCATTAGAGTATTGGTGTCAAACCTGGCTGATGAAATTCTCAGCCGATAAATCCACCATTGTCGCACACGGTTGTCATTTACCTGAGGACTTTATAAAGCTGGATGGTCATGGTATTTCTCCTGCCAACTCGGTCCGCGACCTAAGTATACGTTACTCAACCTCATTCAATTTTGCTGAACATATATCTTTCTTAGTAGCTAAAACTAGACGAACGATTTGATACATTAAGCACTCCTTCTTCCTTCCTGCAGCTCGACTACGTCTTTTTAAGCTGCGCGTACGACCCCATCTAGAGTACTGCACGTTCATATGTAGTCATTTGCGCAAGTCCGGTGGGCTAGCTCTGGAAAGTCTCCAACGTGCATTCGTGAAGGGCTTAGTCTGTTATATGTCTTCTCTGAACTACAGAGGACGCTGCCAGACGCTTGAACTGGATCCTCTTTGACTACGGCGTCTCGAGCTGAACCTTGCGCTCATGAATAATCTAGTTTATGGCAATAAATTCACCGTCACACTCTCGATTTGCCTTCAGAGTAGCTTAGAATACAACATAGGGAACAAAGAGTTTACTTTGACTGCCCTTAAATCCCGTAAAAATACTGCGTTTGCATTTTTTCCTAGTGAAATATACCTACATTTGGAACAAACTCCAACACACAATTAGAGCCAGTTATAATAAACATCAATTCAAATGAAGCTTAGAAACTTCCCTGACATTGAATAACGTCACGTCGGTTTTCAAACCGTGCCTGCTTGAAGACGATATCTTTGAAAGCGGACCTAATAACATCTAGACAACTGATCTAATCTAATAACATCTGAGAGGGAACCTATACCACATGTTGTAACGCCACACACACTTCGTACTGATCAAAGCTATCAACTTCGTCATTTGAAGTTCCTCAGTTTCGGAACTTATTATTTCTCCAGCAGGATAGATCTTGTACACAGCTCTGTCAAAAAATTGCACCTGCATAATAAAACTATAGCCAACATATGGTAACATCCTAAACATCCCCGTTAGTGGTAACCAAAACAATTCTGGTGCACTCTTACTACATACTTAACCATTATCCGTTGTGTATAGCTATCAACCACTATGCAATAGCTGTGCAAGCTAAAACAGTTTAGAGAACATATATGGCCTAACCTGTTCGTCTCATAAGGTTACATATAAGTATGTGCCTCATGTTATCCTAGCAGACTACCTGATAATCTTCCGGTGTTGCTAAACATTCTATCCATTTTATATAACGGCCGTACATATTAAATCGACATCGGAATTCGGCCGTAGTCATGTACTATGAAAATCCGTAAATCGATCACTTTTCGCGTTATACGATAACAGTTGTTTGTTAGAGATATATATTTTATGAACCAACACAAAATTATAAATTCTATATAAAAGATTGTCAGAAAATGTCGGATTCCATTATTCGTCATACTTCACATGATCATTTTACGTTCTAATGTTTATCACGTAATTTTGCTCTCCATTCTTGACCCCACGATAAATTCTAACGCAAGGCAACATTCCATAACGTCTGGAAAATCAAAATCCCGCACTGGTTGGACAATTCGCGAGGTCCGTGAAATTTCGTCCATATTGAGGAAGTAACGGAGCCCAGTCCAGAAGATCGTCCATTTCTCCGGAAAAGTTGGGACCCACCTATCTTCCTTCATCTTCCCAAAAGTTTCTACACATTTTCCGAAACCGTACACGTCAAATACGGCGAAATTCTTCGACTGTTCATTTTCTCCACCCTGAAAAACCCTTTTTCCAGCATGACCTTGAACATAAGGCCAACGTTAACCTTGGAAAGCAAGAATTGATGTAACAATTGAAAAATTTCATCGAACGTTGAAAAATTTGAGAACTATCGTTTTACAAGCAAGCGAGGCAACTGCCCCTTCATAAACTAGAATTTTCCTCTACGACTATGTCCGTTTTATTACTTTATTCCCATAATTGTTGTATTGTACAGTTATGTGTACGTTATGGTTTTCATGTTAAAATGTGTGCACTGATTACGCTTATCTGGGCGTCTTTTTCACAGATGCGTCGTTAAATATACCATTGTTATTATAACTGTATGATACACGCAGACCTCCGTCCTCGTACGATATATGGGTGACGGAGAGACGCTGAAAACCATGAGAGCTGCAACAGCGTATAATAAGGACGACACACGACGAACTCACCTGTGATTCACACCTTCATTTTGTCCGCTCCTTCTTGCGCAGTGCACATAAAAATGGTAGCAATGCTTGTACATTGCACATTCCGGAATTTCTTTCACAGAATTCCGGAAGTACTGAGCACGTGTAACACAATTTCTTCTAACGTTACTCGTTCCTGTCTCCCTTTGATACAGTTGCAACCGCTCATCGAACTCCGCGAAGGCCTCACAGCGGAAACCCTCCGGAAAGTGGACACGAAAATCTTCGCTAAGGTCCGCAAGTTCCAACATATTGCGCGATAGCAGGTTAGTTGACGGCCACCGCACGTACACTTCAATTTATACCATGCACTCGCCAATAAGAAGCCAGGGCGTCCCAGGTCAGACTATGCACACTCTACAGCCGATAACCCACTCGCTGAAAAATCCTTTTTCTGGCATGACCTTGACCACAGGTCCAATGTTAACCTTGTTTCAACTATTTCAGCGGTTGGTTCACGGCTTCGAGGTTGGAGGCTCATGTCACCCGGATCGTATCAGTTTGTTCGTTAAGATGTCAGCGGTTTTCTGTTGACTTAAAAGGCAATCAATGAAACAGGGTGTAGCAACGTTCTTGGGGGCTACATGAAATACGGAGAACAGAGTAAAATACTAATCTATCAACATCTTAAGTAAATGAGAATCTAATAACACTTTGAAGCGGTCCCTCGAAGAACAACTAATAAATTCCAATGTAAGGTCGTTCTAATGGTTGATAACCCTATAACAGAAGGACTGTTGCCTGAGGGTGGTCCGGGGTCGAAACGTATAAAGCTTCTTGTCGTGACCCCTTCGACTGTTATCAACTGCTGCATTGAGAAACTAGTGCAGGAGTTCTGTGCTGAAGAAAAAGTACGTAATGATTAAGTAGCCGCGGGATCTTCGAAAATCAAGTGGATAAAGATCAAGAATTTCAAGAGGAGACTCTTAAGAGAAATGCCACAAGCCAGTGTCTATTTTGCTGGCTACTGTCTGGACACGCTTGATGGCGCGTATGTCCGTCCTCAAGCCGGTTTATACGACTGGATTTGCTTACTCAAGCAACGGTCTAATATAGACTCCGTAAAACGAATGAAAAGCTTGCTTGTCTATTCGGGGAAAGGCTCCTTCTATCATCCCTAGAGTCTAAAATCCCTTTTTGGCGGCCATCGAGTGGTGATAAGAAAAGGATAAACTAGTCGACAGCCAAATCCCTAGGTCCTTTTTAGAGTCAACTTTCGTGATATTCCTCACACCTTGCGCACCATATATCATGATTAAACTCACCGGGTCTGCTTCAAGCGACATATGTGCACACTCACTGTCGTACGGAGGGCAACTGCAGTCTCCTGACCAGCCCTTAATACGGTCAAGGTCAATCTGCAATGCACTGGGATCAGAAGCATTCCAGATTTTTAAGTCATCAGCATGAAGGAGGGTACTGCTAGAAACAAGGTCGGGAAGGTCATTGATGTACATTAGGAACAACAACCGAACAAGAACCGATCCTTGAGGAATTTCAGCGGAGATCCAAGAAGAGGAAGAAAGGTCCGACCCGGCTTTCACCCTAAAAGTTCTGCTATTAAGGAAGGATGTAATCCAGAAAAGAACCTCTCCTTGGATCCCACAGCGTTCTAGCTTATGTACGAGTGGACACTGTGGGACACTTTCAAATGCCTTAGCAACGTCGAAAAAGATGGCATCCGAGATATGGCTATTGTCTTTGGCGTCTACCAGGCTTTCCATGAAGATAAGCATATTTGTTATGTATGACCGGCTTGGAAGGAAGCCAGGCTGGGTAGAAGAAAGAAGACTATTCGAGAAGAAATGCTTAAGGATGGCGCGTTTCAACAGGCGCTCCAGTATCTTGCATGGGATGCTGGTGAGGCTGATCGCCCGATAAGTCGCAGGGGAATGAAGATCTTCTGCCTTAAACATAGGTATGACAATGGCCTCTTTCCATGCCTCCTTAAGGGTGCTGGTCCGAATTATCTGTTTAAACAGATTATGGGAGGGCACCGCCAAACCAGCGGCCGCATCTTTCAGGACCCGAGAATGGATCTCGTCTGGTCCCATTGCATTATAAGGATTGATCCTATGTAAGATATCCTGAACGTCCATTACAGAGAATTCAGCCGTTAGGAGTGGGCACTGGACAATTCTTCTCGGAAGAATGAGATGCCAGCTTGCCGGAACCACACTGTGGACTGCTAAATAGTAATCTCTAAACATCTCAGCAACCTCCTGAGGGTTGGAAGAGGTTTCCCCATCGGGAAACCGCAGAGAAAGCGCTGAGGACTTAGTCTTTCTCTGTCGGTACATGTGCTTGAAGAGAACATTTTATGCTCTCGAGCTACCAGTAGGATTCTTGTCTGTGCCTGCTTGGTATGCTGACGGATTTCCCGCATGCGTCTGTTTTGTACAGGGCGAAATTCTCCTAGAACCTCCGGCATACCCGGTAGTTTCTGAATAGAGAATAGACAAGAAAGTAAATCAAGAAAACGATGTATGTTTCGCGGAAGTGGTGAGCGAGATAAGGACTTCCACAGTTTACGAGGGACAAATGCTTCATCGTCTTCTTGGGCGGCATCTTTAAAAGAACGATAGTTGATGTTCATTGAATTGGACACGAGTTTGAGTGTGCTTACGAACGTCTTCAGTGCGCCAAAGTTAGCTTTCCAAAAATTTCTGAATGACGTCATTGCTACGGCATTTTGTAGCCAGTACCAGATAAAATCGAAAGCAAGTAACATGTGGTCACTATGTACCAGCGGTGGGTTGGTGACCACTCTATCTACCAGATGAGCCTCATTTGTGATGGCAAGATCAAGCAAAGAAGATGTCTGTCCTGGACGGTACCGTGTAAGTAGCTCGACGTGTTGTGTTCAGGCTGTTTCATGGATAAACATTGCTAGGGATTTCGAAAATCTGTAGTCAGAGTCCTCATGAGAGTCAGTTACATAGTTGAGGTGGGCGCGTTGAAGTCACCCATAATGAGAAGATGGGAGAAAAACACTGTAGACGAGAGATAGTCTAGGGCGGCAGGAATGACCTCGTCGTTAGATATGCCGCACGGCGGCAATCGATAAATAACACCGACAAAGAGCGTGTCACGACTACGAAGGTGGAGTTCAAACCAGAGACCATTACATTTCTCCGGGGAGGTAAACTCCCGCATGACAGTTGGATTTGGCATCTTCTGGCTTAGAAAAACAGCACAGCCCCCATGCGTCCACGGGAGGGGTCTGTTCGGTACAGTGAGTGTGCAGAATATTTTGTTTAAAATATTCAGACAGTTAGTATACATGCGCGTGAGGACTGCCTCCTCGTTTGACTGGGTGCGATAAGAGACTGAGGAGCGCGAGGAAGAGGTTGAGAAAGCAGTCCTAGTAGTGAGGGGGAGTGTGTAGACGGCATCAGAGATTCCTGAGCCCACGTGATGGGTTGCGGCCGTTTCTTCACCGCCTGAACATATGTGAGCGTTCCTGTGGGCCACTTCTTCCGTTCCTGGTTGATCAGGTTTGATGTCTTGTGGACCACCTTCACTTTAAGAAGTACTGGAGGGTGGTTTGAAGTTTCGCACCCCCGAAACTTTGGGTGCGGTTTTTGGTTGGAAGAGAACTTAGCAGGACGTAGCCATGGCCCGGCAGAGGGAAATGCGGCTGGAATTAGCCAACTATGAGACTGTCTAGAAGCTAGATGTGGCCAAAGGAAGCTCATTGGGTTGTACAGCGTAGAAATAAAGCAAGTTCGGGTGAAGCATTTTGGAGGTTTGATGGTTGGGGGTTTAGAGCATTACTGCTGCTCCGTGGCCTCTTTGGAGACTACTGTGTCAGACCCGTGTAGTCCCAAAGTTGATTGGCTGCCAAGGGGGATGGGGACAGTCGTTTCGATGTAGACGTGGGCACGTGGGTTGATCCATTGGGAGGCGCTAATCCCTTCTTAAAAATGGGCATAAAGACCTTCACGCTGGCGTGAAGTTCAGGGTCAGCCTTGATGCATGGCCCTGTTTTATCATGCTAGCAGCGCTGCTGCAGCTCCTACAATGAGCAATCCGGTGCGGCTCCCTTCAAATTAGTGACATTTTTTAACTGACCTGCATTGTTCAGTATTCCCCCGTGCCTATCTTCGCGGGTAACGTCATAAGAAGTCCAAGTGACCTCTTGATATCTATGGAGCAAGGCCTGCTGGCCGAAAATAAATTTGTTAATTTTGGAGAGAATGTGGTGATCAACACTGCTCTTCCCTGTTCACCTGTGGAAAGTGTGGTCGGAAATCGTCCCCACAAAGCGAGCCTCCTTTTCCGGAGTGCCTCGTCCCTCAGATTTGTCACGGCTTCCTCAATTTGTGCTGTGAACAAAGCCACTGACCTACGCGCAATGGCCACACCCGGAAGGGTGAGCGTAATATACTGGTTCAGTGAGATCAGTTCTGATCTCGTGTCAGATATAGCCGTCTGTGTTTCTGCCAGAGTTTTTTCAACCGTGTCCATGTACGTTGCCTGGACTCCTTCTGACGTATTGCAACTACACTTTAGCGTGTTACGTTTCTGCTCACTGGTGGTGGCGGGTAGCGGAACGGGAACAGCATAGGACGAAATGCAGCTTTCACGAAGAAGGCAGCTCATGCAGACGAATGGCTTTTTTGATGGAGCCATCAGAGTGCATTGGTCTTCCTGGAGGCCGGTGCATTTGACCTGATACCAGTGTAGACATGCCCCGACTGTATACCGTTTTGAACAGTCTTGCGACAGACTATAGTGGAACAGATGTGTGGACTACAATAATTCTCGATACAAAAATAACAAGTGAATTCAAGGACGCGACTCATTAAAAATTGACAATGTTCGTTAGGTGTCCTATGACGCTGGAAAGTATTCGGATTGTTCCAAACGCAGCTGAGGATGCGAAGTAACCGAGGTAAAAGTTAATCCAACAAATACGATGTTTTAAACTGGATAACAATCACCGGCATTGTGGGAAGAACCAGCAGGCGCGTGTAGCAGCGTTTACTTGAAGATTGGTCGTGTTCTTGTTTTTACTCAAGTCAAACAAAAATGTACAATGTGGTTTGATGCAGCAGTTACGCAATATTAGCAAATTGTAGTACAAAATAATGAAAACTCTACAATATTCCCCTCCCAGAGCATCTAAAGCAAGCGTTGATGCTCGGATTAAAGGCAAAATTAACAACATTGAAGCCATTTAACGGAAACGAGTTGGCAAATTAATATACCTACCTGTGCGACTGGTTAAATATGGCGGGGATGCATTGATGTCCGTAATTGGTAGCTGGAGGCTAGGAGATGTGCTCATTGGGATTGTGGAAACTGCCTGAGTGGTATGGAAAGAAGGATTTGTTGTAAACTGACGTGTTAATTTGTTTGATGACTGCAGCAAGTCACTGTCCACATACGCCACTTTCAGACGATCGATGTTGGCGGCACCACGTTTACCGGCTCTATCAGTGGTGATGTGCTTGTCATCACGTGATATTACTATGAATGGTCCAAATTATGTAGGCCGCAGTGAACGCTTTACTGAATCACAGCGGACAAACACGTGTGCATGTATGTAAATCACGAGGAATACAACTAGGCCATGTGTGCTTCCGCGTAGGGATTGAGCGATTGTTCTCCATATGTCTCCGAAGGTCCTACATGTAGTTCATTGGATCAGTTATGCGGGGTGAACCTTGAAACAATTCACCGGGCAGTCGCAGACTTGATCCTCAGAGTAATCCTGCCGGAGTCACTCCAAGATCGCCCTTAATGGTTGATCTGATAATTAGAAGGGTAAGTGGAAGGCAATCCGTCCATTTGTGCCTTGAAGATTGGGCGATTGATGGCGCTTTCGGTGGTCGGTGGAAAAGTTCTACTAGACCATTCGAAGAGGGGTGATATGCGGTCGTTTTAATGTGTTCACAAACAAGCCTACACGTTATATCACGGAAGAGCTAGCATTTGGACAGCGCACCTCTATCGGTAATAACTACTGAAGGTACACCGAAGTTAGTAACCCAGTGGAGCAGAAACGTCCGGACAACTGCAACACTAGTGATGTCTGACATGGAAATAGGCTTCGGCCAACCAAAGAAGCGATCAATACAAGTGAGTTGAAGAGTCTTTCCATCGGAAGGAGGTATGGGACCAACAATATCCAAATGGATGCGAGAGAAACGAGAATCCGTTGTGGGGAAATGACGGGGTGCGGAGACAACATGATGATGTATCTTGCCACGTTGGCAATGTAAACAGGATTTTCCCCAAGTGTGTACATCCTGGTTCATACCAGGCCATACGTGACGTTGAGAAATGAGTTTGGGAGTGGCGCGTACTCCGGGGTGTGAAAGCGAGTGTAGGAAGTCGAACAGGGGTCTACGACAAATTGATGGAACAAACGGTCGTGGATTGGGAGTAGATACCTCACGCAGGATAGTGGAATGAGAGTGAGGAAGGGGAATCTTGGACAAGCGGAGAAACGAGAATGCCACAGGATGAGATACCTGTTCCTCGTTCGACTGTGCTTCTGCCAGTTTATCCAGGCTCATCTCTGATGAAGTTGAAACCACATCAATATGTGGTCTGGAAAGGGCGTCAGCGGCGACGTTGGCAGATTCTGGAATGTGACGAATATCCACTGTGAATTGTGCGATGAAATCAAGATGACGGATTTTACAGGGAGAATGTTTTTCCGGTGAGGAGCTGAGTGCTTAGACAAGTGGTCTGTGGTCTGTCAGAACCGTGAAAACTCGACGTTCTATCAAGTCTCGGAGATGCCCAATCGACAGATATATCTTGAGTAGTCCTCTGCCAAACTTACTATAATTAGCTTGTGAAGGGGACAGCTTTTATAAGAAAAACGAGAGGGGTTGTAATTCCTTATTGACAAGCTGTTGGAGCGTCGGTTGAAAGAAACAATCGAATGTAAGGATCGGTATTAAAAAAGCATGAGAGTGGTTTCGCTAAATGCTTTCCTGTCAATGTTAAACGCATGTAGCGCTTGGGCGTTAAAAACAACGCCTTTGTTAAATATGTGAACAGTGTGGTGTAAAACGACGGTAGTGGTTGATCATACCGATGAAACGTTGGAGTTTTTTAATCTAATTGAAAAGAGGAACATCTTGTAACGCTTTGGCTTCTGTGTCCAGCGGTCGGATGCCCTTGGAATCGGTCGTATGTCCTAAAAGTTCCAGTGAATCCAAACCGAGGACACACTTCGAGGGATTAATAGTTATTCCAAGTTGGATGAAACATTTGAATAATAAACGGAGGTGTTGTTCATGCTCAGAATGATCTCAACTGGCAATCAACACATCATCAAGATAAACATAAACAAAAACAAAACCTCGGGTAACTTGGTCCATAAAACGTTGAAAAGTTTGGGCAGCGTTACGTAAACCAATTAGCATTCTGAGAAACTCAAAGAGACCAAACGGCGTTGTGATTGCTGTTTTGGGTATATCTTCAGGGGCCATGGGAATCTGATGATAAGCGCACACTAAGTCAACTTTGAAGAAGACACTTTTGGTATCGGCAGTAACAGAAAAGTCCTAAATATGGGGGATTTTGTTACGATCGGTGGTTGTAACTTTGTTGAGTGCACGGAAAACGCCGCACAGACGCCAGTCGCCTGATGTTTTAGGAATCATGTGCAATGGGGCTCACCAACAACTGTTTAACGGCAGGATCATACCTAGCTGCAATATATGATCAAATTCAGCCTTAGCAGCCTTCAGCTTTGCGGGCGGAAGTCGATGCGGTCGAGCGGCGGTAGGACGGCCTGTAGTGTTGAAGTGGTGAGCTATTTCGTAGTTAACTTTTAAGAGGTCGTACGAAGGAGTTATAAGTTTCGGAAAGCTTCGGAGCAACTCGGAAAATTGGGGTGCAGTCTCGGGCATGAGAGAACGCAGACCTGTGAAATTAATCTTGGCCTGTGTACCGTGCACCGTTAGCAACGTCATGCGATCCAGAAGATTCTATTGTTGCATATCAACGCTGAGTCAAAAAAACTGACGGGGGATCATCACCGATAATGGCATTTCGAACGTCTGCAATGACGCAAATCCAACGAAATTGACGTCGCAATCCTAGATACAACGTGACTGAGTGCATGCCGTATGTTACTATTCGGCTTCCATTAGCAGCTTGCAGGACGGGCGAATTAGATGAGCAAAGTTTTTCTGCTCGCCATGGAATTACACTCACTTCGGATCCGGTATCGATGAGAAATCTTATACCAGTAGACTTATCTGACGTTAAAAGTAGACGACACATTGGAATTAAGCCAGCGATAGTCGTCGCCGTTACTGACTGGCCAGTGCGTTTCCTGAAGTAGTAGATTTGAGGAAAATGGCTGGCAAAACTTCCTTGCACGCTGATCAAAGTTCTGGTGGTACCAACAAAATGATGTATTCCCGTTTGGTGTATGTGACCGCGGGCGGTTGAATGGACGTACACTAGATGATGACCGACTCCGACGAGAAATATGGTTCATCATCTGCAGCAGCTGCTTTGTGAATGCAGTTGTTTGCGTGGTAAGTGCGTCATTTGGTTGCTGAGGTGGAGTGGAAAAGGTGATAGCATCCAGCTTGGAAGATGGGTTGGCTTCCAGCATCTTATACGCAACGTCAGTTTATTCCATAATGGGGACGGTGGAATTAAACAACGCCAGTATAACGCGAGTAGACGGAGGCAGGTGTTTTAACCAAAGTTGTCCAAAAATACAATCGTCCATTTTTCGAGGCCAATGCAGCTGTTTCATGTGTCGGAGTAGTTGCGAAGGTTTACTATCACCCATTCCAATATTGGAAAACAGCTGGTCTAACCACTTCTGCTCTGACAGTCCAATTCTAATTATCAAGGCTACTTTTGAGGTGTCATATGGGCATTCACAAGGTATTTCATTAATAAGATCACAAACTTCCTCAGCGCTCTCAGTTGGAATAGACTGAACTACATATGAGTACATCAATGGTTGTGACTTATCTCTGTGAGTCCTGGATATAGCTTCGACCTGACCGAACCTCAATCGGGGATTAGAAATACAAAAACTGAGAAGTCGAATAGTAATGGATGACTCTATGAAATCATTGTAAACTTCAACACTGCACTGAGACATGAGAAAATAATAAAATATCAAAAATGAGGTAGGTAAAAGAAACTGTCACGTTGGGCTAACCAATTTGTAGTGGAACAGACGTGTGGACTACAATAATTCTCGATACAAAAATAACAAGTGAATTCAAGGACGC
>LUCH01006295.1:25467-37668 GCA_013368495.1 Paragonimus heterotremus
GAAATCTCCGATCTCATTAAACCTGCTAGGCGATATTTTAGATTACTGATGAGTGGTTAGTCTCATGTCGCACGCCGAGATTCTATACTAAAAACGCCTAGATGACTGACTGTCACATCCAGGTTTCAATGATTGTGCTGGTCAACTCTGTATTTAGAAAAATAGGCAACGCTGCTCCTATTGTGGTCTCATTCTGATGAGGTCATTTAGTTCATACATGCATGTTTGACATCGGCCGATGCAATCGTAACGTAAGATTAAATTTACTCAATGCTGGTTTGAATGACATTAATGGCTGTTCATCGTCCATTGGCTAGGATAGATATAAATTAGTTAGGTAGATCAGTGTTCCTTGACTACGAACATAATGGCTCAGAAACAAAATAATGTATTTTCGATTCCTGATGTTTCCAAGCTCGAAATACGCCGCGGTCTTGCTTACATTTGAGCACACAGGGCCAAAGTATTCAGAAAAAAGTTGGTCAAGTAACCATGGTAGCACGACCGAAATTTTTATTATCTTGAGCACCAAACCCTATGATTACAATCAGTTGATTAGCTTACATGCAAACTGTGGTTATTAAAACATATCAATGATATCAAATCACGATAAGGAATCCAGTTAGATCAACTTTAGATGATACCTGTAGGTTCAACGGTCCTCTATGCAATTTCCTTTACAACGCACGCATGTACGAAAAAACAGTATTAGAGAACACGAATATCATATCAGATAATACTCAAAAGAGAATACATCAAGCTGACAAACATCTATCCGGTTCACATTCAATACACATGCACGCAATCACATATTAGATGTGCTGAACGAAAAGACTGAGCGTCGATTCTCAAACGTGTCAGGCTAATTGATTCAGTTACCCCTCTGTTGTTGCAGTGAAGTGTGTGTGAGCATGCAACTTTGCCTGTTGCACAATTCTCTGATTCCTTCCCCCAGTGACCTTTAACCCATTGTCCACTTCGAACTAGTTGAGATGACTGCAATGGTCTCACATGGGTCAACCGCTAGGGGGTTTGCAGTCCTCTGGACCTACAAGACGCTTCGAATATAACACGATATCCAGTGTGATTCCATGCTCATCCCTCATGCGTATGAAGAGGGAATGTGTTACGGCACGGTTTACTCTGTATTGCTTGCCCCTCTTTGAAGTTGCCCTCGACAGTGTGTAGTACAAATTGGAAACCACGATAAAATCGATCATATTTAAAACATGTATGTCATACACTGAAGAAGAATTAGTGCACGGTGGGAACAAACCGAGCTGTCAGTTTCAGCCTGACTAACATTATAGCACTTAGCACCAAGCTTACAAAGTACACAAAGTATATGTTAAAGACACCCTCAAATAACGGACTCTAAAGAAAGAGACGACACAACGAACTTTGAAAATGAAAATACTTCATGCGAACTTCGACCCAGACTCATCCGGTGGGTGACAACCACAACAACGGAAAACATAGCTGATTCGAATGTCAAGCTTACTTTCTCTAACAAATAAGTTGAAATAAAGAAGTAATCTGCCATGAAGTTTAGGCTTAGAGGTGGAACCATTACATGATTTCAATTATGTTCACTGTGGCTCAGTAAAGGAAACCGACATTGTAAAAGATTGGGGGTCGGATTTTTATTTTATTCACTCAGTAAGTTTAACATTATTTTGGACATCACTCCTCAAACTGGAGTAGCAATTTTTTAACTAAAAACATTCTAACACCATGAAAGCTGATTTACTTAGTTAACCTAATAAGGGCTCGTTTACTCAGTACAGGGAAAACCGACAGAAATCCGACGGTGTCACGCTAAATTGAGCAAGAAAAAGATTTATTGAAATCCTATGGATGAACCATCGGTAGCGTAACAGATATAGTAATTATCCGCCATATTAAATCAGCCGAAAAAACAAACACGTCTATCTGCGCTTTAGAACAAACGGCGATGGATCAACTGGACACGGTTGGAAAGCCAAAATATTCCTACATTCGTATGAACTTAAAGTAGCCTAAGGCCGATCACTGTGCTAATGTACAAGTTAAAAAGGGCTGGACATTATTCATTAGTGAACACAACATAATGTAAAAGGTTAACAATAAGGAATGATCACTTGTTCTGTGGGACTGAAATAATCATTAGGCACGAGTGTCAAAAAAGTAAAATTGGTCCACTGGCCAAACGTTTTGACTAGACTGTACGTTGATCACAACAAGAAACTACATAACAATGAACAGCTCATTTCTCTGAATCACCGCTAAATCTGTCAACCCTTTGTTCGTATCGGATTTCGTGTTTTGTGGACATAATGCGAGTACAATGTAAATTTGGACGGTTAACAAAAGACAATTTGGACGGAACAAATTCCTGGAATTGCTATTGATAAGATCACTTTCAGAAGCAACAGACAAGTTAACGATGTTTTTGGATGCGTTTGCATTGGGCAGTTTGATCGAACTGACACCCTTGGGTGGAATTAGAATGCAACCGCCCGAATCACCACGCCTAGACGAAAGTGTCCATATTCAACAAGACAACGCGATCTGTAATTACGGCTGTTAAATAGATTTCGGTTACACTGAGAACTTATAGACACCATTGACTGAAAACGTATATTGCACTGGTAAATTCTATAGTTTACCTGCTGAAAAAATAATGAGACAACGTGTGTCTTTCTATTTGTGAAATGCTTGTCTCAAACATGTCAAACGATGAAGTAAAATTTAAAGGCAAAATGGAATAACCACATCCTCTTGTTTACCACAGCCACTCAACATGCACAAATTGTCTACACAGTTTTTTCGCTGCCAATGTTAACAAATTGGCCATTGAAACAGACGTACCAAACCGAACAGTGAGATTCTACTTATGCACATTAATAATTATTTGGGAAAAGGGCTTACGAAGAGTCAACGTTATGGGTTCCAAACCACAAACTAATAAGGCCAGCTAAACTACTGAATATCACTATGAGTATGTTGTGGATTCTGATGAAGGTGGTAGACTGCCTTTCGAAATGGAAGGTATATGGTTACTTTCTCTTAGGAAGTTTGCCTTCGCTAGAAGAATTAGTTAGGAATCGAACTTGTGGCCCAGTTTCACAAGCCCGGGTATTGGTCGCTATGCGTCGATTCCATATTATGATTAGTATTGCTATTATTACTGTTTGCTTTTAGGACATGCATTATTGCGTTAATGTAAGACAGACGGTGTGAGATCGACGTAATATCAAGCAGAATAATCATTTATTCTATGAAAAATAGTGTTTAATTATTCTGCGGATGGGTGTCAGTTGATCAAAATCATCGACAAAATTATAAAAACAAGGCAGGCCAGCTTAACTAGCTTGAGATTACGGTTGTTGATGCAATAGAAAATTTAACTGAATACATCACCCGCGTTGCACTGTCCGTTTGTTCACACTCTACAATAGTCGATTCTCTGAAGTATCCCTGATATAGTTTACTTATAATAGACACTATAGCAGATACAAGTGATGCTAACACAACTGGATCACCGCTTGTTCTAATCCTGTTGTAAATGTTATGTTTCAACTAGAATGTAGTTTTAAAAAATCTAATATCCGCAATTTCGCGGTAATAGTAACAGAACTATTGTATAGTTTTTAATCTATACTGCAACCACTAATCCTATTAGTATGCCACAAGATTTAGAAAGTCACTAAACTACAAAACACACTGCCATTGTTGGCAACATGAGTTTCGTAGATAATTCGCCAACATGACTGAGTAATAGAAAATCAACAGAGGAACGTGTTATCATTCAGCCTGTTCAAGCGAAAAGTTATCGGTTTCGATTGGTTCGAGTTCGTTCGAATTTCTAACATGTAAACCAAGTCATTAAAGTCAACGATTGGATGTACTTTTGTGCTAACGTCTCCTTGCTGACACAATAAAACCTGTATTGGAAAGTTTTTTGAAACTAATAGGATATATATCTTGTGAACCTACAAGATAGCTGAAAAATTTGATGAACTAATGATGAACACAAAATTTCACCTATAAAGTTTTATAGCAGAACCGACGCCCGGACCATGTCGTCATTGGACACCCCGGTGCTATCCAGAAGAAGAACAAATGTTAACCAAAATATTCACACTTGATTCCCTGTTTAAAAGTGTATTCAGTTGCAGTGTGATGTAAGAAGGTAGATCGTACATAAAATGAGATAGAAAAAACCTGTCTTCAACCTCAATCGGAACAGTATGAGCGACATGTTGCAGCACCTATCAGGCGATAACCACTTCATATAATTACATTATATCTTGCCTTTCATCACGTTTATGCAGATGGACACAGTCCATGTCCAAATGCACAGGCTACGACCGTAAGAACACGAAATTGAATAATGTTCCATTACGTTCCCTCTCAAATCAACATTACACGATCGGTTTCTTGCTTGTTTGAACTAATCATGTAGAGATAGTTTGAATGGAGGATCGAATCAGTAAACTTTTGGACAATTATTTCAAACGACTTCCAAGTAGTAGAATGATAGTATAGTATAGTATGGCATAGCATAGTGTAGTACGTTAGAGTGTTGATAGATGGATAGATAGTGTAAGTTGATACAAAAACTATGAACACAGGGAATATTAGTGTGTTTTCGGTGGCAATAAAGTAAGCAACCAATAGTTAATGAATAGCCTAATACAAATATATCTGTCAACATTTTCACATCCCGTTTAGTGTGGTTGATTTTGGCCTACTTCGAATTGCCTGGTTGCATTGACTAAGGCCACAAAGGCACAAAATGAGGATGGAATTACCTCTTGAGACTCAACCTCAAACCTATATTCAGCGCGCGTTGTAAGTCTTGATTGGGACCGTCAGATAGAAGTTGCTAGAATGCGGCTCTAATCAGCAGCGTTTCGCGCTTTGGGAGGAAGATACTTTCCGTTCGACCATCATTCGAAGGAATATCGCCTAGAAAAAAAAAATTAACATCGTTGATGAATGAACGATGTGGAACGTCGACTCGTAACTCGAATGATTGCCGGTTCGAACCCCATTCCAACAATCTCCACCTGACGTGCTCAGGAATGAATAAAACCTATAACGAAATAGTACTATCCCATTGTTTAACAGTTACTTCAGTGGATATCACTGTGAATTGCTTGAGAACCCCTGTCGAGATAGTCAGTCCGCTGGATCGTTTGATGGATTCATTATGAAACAGTGATTGAGACGGGTGGGTAACAGGGTCTAAATGTGAAAAATCAGAGCTTTTAACATCAGCTGATAGGTCGCCTGCTGTGTTTAGGCATGCTGTTCCGGAATTCAGCCGAAGACTTGATTTTCCACAGTTGGGTCTCTTCCAAATCACTAGTTTTTCCAAGCTAATCATTAGTAACATTGCAACGGAGTATCGGTTTGAGGAGTGGCGTCATAAGATGTTATAAAAGGTTCGTAGTGTTCCGTTCTGGTTCAGTAATAAGGAACATTTCTTCTCAGCTGGAAAGCTTGATCCTGCGCACCTGATCTGATCATCTGCCAATCTCACCATAAATCACTTTGTTAATCGATTGTGTCATGACCATCACATGGCATAGCAATACTTGCACTCACGTTGCTTAACCGAATATTTGTCCCACTTATTACGTCTTCATCGTTCAGCGGAACTGAACCCCAGCCTGCAAATTGAGACAGTGCGAGCAGCATTCAACAAGAGTGCCAAAGGTGTTTCTAACTTGCGACATTTTGTATTCGGTAACCGTACTTCGCTAGTAGGAAATCTGTTAACAAAATAGCAGCCAAATTTGGAAGCTTCTTCAGAATAACACTGGTGACTTACAACCACGGTTTTCGATTTCACCATGGAAATATGAATTGGAACCGGCCTCAGTGTTTGCATGAGCATGAAATCAAGACGTACCTTATGAACACGTCGCAAGTACGGTATTCCCTCTTCATATTAGGCAGCAGTTGTCGAAAACATTATCATTTTCAGAATTAACAGACGTAGTATGTGAACTGGTGCGGAGGTTTCGCATTCGGCTGGAAACTTTAGCCAGCAGTCCTAAATAAAACCACATGACCCTAATTTAACTTTCGTTAAAACGCCTCAGCGATACACATCATTGTGTCAGTGCGTATCGAACCCCGGTTTACGGTGCTGATGAGATGACGGCATGGTCTACCATTCAGTAATATACTGCTTGGCCAGAAAGAACTGGCATAAAGTTTAATCGCTCTGTCACATAATCACGGGAGCAACAATTACCAATACAACAGTGGTGATATGACAAAATTCCATTTTAATCCATTTTAATCCGTGATATTGGATCCGCAGAAATATTTGGAAATGGAGGTAGTAATTGAAACTATGTAGAAAAATCTGTACTATTTCAGGGGCTACAATGACATAATTCTCAAGTATTGCCATTCTCAATTGTTCGTCGACGTATTCCAGTGGTATGCATTTGTCGAACTCTTTGGGTCATGGCCTCCAGTCAATGAATCTTTGAGGCCAAAGAGAGTGGTGACACGGAACGACAGGAGTTGTCCCTTGTAGACGTACCGCTCTGGAATGTGTTCCAGTCTGCTGTTAAGATGGTGCTATCTCACAGACACAATGTCCCAAATAAGACTGCTATATTATTTGTTAAGGGGTTCCTCATAGGAGAGCATTGTGGACAATATTATCTCAATTACAGATAGGCTAGAGACAAAACAGGAAAAATACATAACTCCGCTAATTGTATCCTGCTATACTATGAAAAATAATCTACAACAACCGTTAAATTTCACAGGAAGATTAGAAAAACACGCCATTAAGTATCTGAGAGTCAGTCTTGCGGACTGTGCTATAATTCTGTTGTTCTCCTATGTTTACTGCGTTCAGTATCCTGCACTGAAGGAGAAAACCGACCATCTGTGTCAATGGATTGGTGATTTGGACGGAAAACCACAGGATATTCCGGAAGCTACAACAATAGCCAGTCTGTTCACCGGTATACATGAAGCACAGCCAGCCATTTCAGCACCAATTACCGTAGTGAATACGGATATGTTACCCCATAATCTGCATAAGCAAGCATCCAGACCACCGACCAACTTGATGGAGAAGCGGGCACTGGAGGACAAACAAGTGAAAAGTCGCAAGACGAAATCGGCATCAGCCTTACAAGTAGAAAAAGTAAGCACTCACGCTGTACATTAAGTGGATAATCGAGAACAGAATAAACACATTTAGTTGACCTAAGCGATTTTACGTCGATTGAATTAAATTTGTAATACTACAGTTGATGCACATTTATTTTACAGCCAGTAATAGAAAAATGTATTGAGGTATTAAAAGATTGAAATTCAAGGTCAATCGCGTTAGATGATAAGAGTACCTAGACATAAGAGGGTTGGGGATGAACTTTCAATTGTGAAATTCGAATGGATTCGATTAGTCCAACTCCGGACACGTCTCCAGTTAACGTGTTAGTGATAATCATTGGAACTTACTACCATGCGCCCTCTGCCGAAATAATAAACCTATAGACGGATGAGGAACGACCATGATGCAATGGTCCCAGATGTCGCTGGTCGCAAAACCGATGAGACGATCTAGTAAGCAAAATTTATTGAATCAGTAAGTGAGGTTAACTGGAGGAATTTACAGTAGTTTTGTTGCAGACGCACCAGTGACTGCATGAGGCAACCCTAAGGAATAGTGTTCACAGTTAATATCTTGGGTCAACAAAAATCTTTCAACTATCTGGAGGTAACTTACTAAATTCATGTAATGGAGCAGTCAATGTATTGATAATTCACAACATTGTCGTTCCATTACCAACTCTTTGTTAGGTTCAACCGTTGGCGATCTACGTGAATGAGATCTGGCAACGTAAACATTTTGTTGACAAGTGATGAGTAACTCAGCCACCACGCACTTGTTTTAGTTAATTAATTGATCGTGTATCCGAAGATTTTAAAAGTAATCGTTAACAAACGGTGCTACCATCCTGCTTCACAGGCGGCTAAAGACGGTGAACGAAAACCGCAAACCTACTGATATCTTCCTTGTAGGCAGGCTAACAAGTAAAACAGATTACACTCAAGCATTATATATTGTTTCGTTCAACGATAGCCGTACGTATTTCTGACAATACAAACAGCGCAGACTTCCAAAAGTTGTTCTCATTTTTTACCTATCGAGCAATAGTGCAGGCTAATGAGATTGTGTTACTCAAACACGTGATACGGTTCCCAGTCTGAGCGGACTACTCCTTAATGAACAAGCCACGACTTAGAACACCTCAATATTGAATAAGCATTCTATACCATAGTGAGTTCGAAGCACAGTCTATGCGGAACAGCCAGGCAACTCACCTTATTCAGCGGAGGTCTAATAAATCGTTATCATGTATATTTTCCTTGTCACCAGAGAAAAGCAGAATAGAAATCTCGTTTGCAGAAGGAACACACAATGATCCCACCTCACTGACACATCCTAAAACGTAGATCATCGATTAATTGTTGACGTGTCATGAAGGCAGTTACCAGTAGAATACGACTTGGATAATTCAGATGAGTAGTAGGGAATTTTGGCTTTCACATAGAATGAACATCATCGACAATTAATCGCAGCTGTCCCTTTCGAAAAGAATCACTTGACACGAGTCGTGCTCTCATTAAAACTCGTCAGTAGTGCATATCCTTGCCACTTCCGGGACTAGAACCACCGCCACGTTGTTCATGAGGCAACTGTGTTTACCACTGAACCATTGACCTCACATTAGGCACGACCGAATAATCATATGCAAATGCTCAACCACTTTCGCGTGTGAGTCGCGATCAGGTTGAGAGCGAAACTGGAGTTCAGTGCTTCCTTTCCAAAGGAGCCGACTGGAAAGTCTGTGGCAATACGACAGCTGCGACCAACTGTGTGTTATGTTCAACTTGAAATTGGATTTTTATTGACCAACTTAGCATGTGGCTATCAATATCAAGGAAGATGACAACTAGAATAAAGTTTGTTGTCTTGCTTCTGAACTGTGACTGGAACACTGAAAATTAGTTAAGTGTGGCCGTAAATGCAGCAGGGGTGTTTTCTCGGCTGTTATCATATTCTTTTGCAACTTTGGTGTACATATAGGATGCAAACGTTTTGATGTTTGGCCGAGTTTACAAATATTGTCTCAAATGAAATGCAATCCACCCCTTACATTCTGCTCTGAAACGGTGATTTGCCGTGGTGGTTAAGAACCGGAATAAACTCATTACATTGTCGTCGATGGTGCAGTCTGGAGATACTCCTAAGCTATGGATCGCATGACGTGTGCAAAGTTAAAAAAACTTGTAGGCGCACACTGCATATGGAGGAATTATAAATTTTGTGGGGGTGAATGCTAACCTATGGTAGTGTTGCGCAAGTAGTCACTGCTGGTGTGACGTGCTTGCACATTCCTTTGGCCCGCTTCCTCAAGGACGAATGATCATACGACCCAGAAGGGATACCACTCATCGCTATGGGGGTAACAGTGTGCTAGATAGCTCTTAACTTTCCATTATTGAAGACTTTCACTTCTCACTAATGTCTTCACCATTCTATCTGCCTCCTGTTTTGTTAGATATCTTGCAGGCATAGATGGATGGCAGATTAGTATATTGAACGCTGGCCCAGTGGGCCCGAAGTTCGAACAGTTCCACCTCCAGTTCTTAGACAAGTGAGGTTTAATTGCTGGTTTTGCGTTTCCTAATTGCGCCCATATAGAGCTGAAATATCTACTCTTTTGAATAATTAAAAAGAGGCACTTTATGTAACGATGACAGTAAAAGTGTACTCAATTTCGGCGGGTCGTTGACATAGTGTGTAGGGAAAGGAGATAGGGGTGGACAAAATTTGTATTCAATAATGATAGGAAAATTGTTCCTTAGTGGACAGCTTTCGATAAGCCTACTTAGGACTGTTTGCAGAGAACAAGTGATCAGGCCTCTACGATACAAATGACACACACGATCGTTACAGTAAACTCATCATACAACAATCTCGTCTTGTGTGAGATGAATCAACTGAGGTGTGTAAAACGAGTTGCCCACGAGAAGCTGAGTGCAGGTTGATGGCGATCGTGATGACTAACCATTCGCATCCCTTACCCGATTTCCCCATCTGAAGTACGAATTCGAGTATAGAATATTATTAGCCCCATTCGGTATACGTTTCATCATTCACAGTATGGAACCACTCGCACACTGACCTTGTGCATATTGAAGCAGACGCGGTTGGTAAGCTCAGTACATAATTTAAGGGGATAAACCCTGAAAGCTGATTGGTTTAAAAGGCCCAGCTCGTACTAAAGGACATGTACACAGGACGTGTAAGCCTTCAACGTTGGTAGGTCACATTCAACTCCACCACAAGAAAGGCGGTAAACATTAGTGATGGAAAGTCAAGAAGTTCTCTTTGCATACAAGCGTGTTACAATTCGGGTAGCTTTGCAATATTATCGCCCGAACAGACCACGAGTTCAAAGGACACGGGAAGTTGGCGCAACAAACGATACACTCTGATGCGCTTAATACAATTTTAATGTAGGACAGTCTTTAAGGTTGTGTTCAAATAAAAAGCAGCCTTTCAAACAGTACTGTCAGTTCTCCCTTACTGTTTTGATCAACAGCAATTTGAAAAATTACGTTACGGCGCCTGGTTCCTACCACCAAGAGCTTGGAAAGTACTCCATGCAGGTCAATCCCTCTGTGAATCCAGACAAGACGCTGATTCTTACGAAGCGGCGCTTAGGCGTCGCACAGAAGAGTTGAATAAAAAAATCGTAGAAATGCATGGATTTGAAGCGTTTATGGAATACATTACAAAAAAGAAAAAGCGGACGCCTGAGGTAATGTGTCGTTGAAAATAGTTGCTCATTGTTCATGAAATTCCTTCAGTTTATGAGAGTTTCGAAACCAAGATCGGGTGCGGAAATGGGATATAACGAAGAAAGTATGCCATGAACTCCAACAATTGAAAACAAGGTGTGCTGCAGGAATAGATAAAGTTGATCAGTTTTTCGGTTGACATTATACCTTATCCTTTATTGAAAACGCGAAGTCGATTCAGCTTTTAATGGTTTTCCGCTGAACGCTTGTTCCCAGTTTGTTTAAACTGTTGACTCTCCATTCCCATTGAAGAAGACAAAATGTATAGATGAGCTCTAGAAGCGGTTTTGGTTTTGTGTATTTAATTTATGTACAATTTTCGAGATGTGGTGTGTGCCAACAGCAAACTATCAGACATTTTTCACTAATATTTGCACGTAGTTCCATCGATGGTAGCAAGAAAAATGGGGATAAAGTCAAGGAAGATAGGCACATAAATTCCGAACCAAAACTCACCAGAGATAAACTTGAGAAAGGGTGCAGGGTATGGCTTAACATATAGATAACTTGAAGGTGCATAAAACGGATAACGAGATTTGTGCACAAAAACAGGACCAAACATAGGTGGACGATGAGAAGTATAGCAAGACAACTAAAAGCTTACCTCGTGTTGCAGACTGGGCAGTGTCGGTGCGAACCTTGATTGGCTAAGCGTTCAGCAACTCCAGGTAGCGCAAGCCATTTCATTTGGTTTTAAAGTACTGCTTACTTTCTATCAAGATAACGAAAATACTGCCTCCGTGTCCACATCTACCAGTACACAAGATGGGCGAGCGCAGCACATCCGCTTAGAACGTGGCCAGATATGTAAACCGAACGCTGGTTGGTAGGCGCATGCTCGTATGCAACAACGTAGAAATGGTACAAAACAGGAAGTCAGAGCTCAGCGTCCTCCAATATTTGATTGCGCTGAATGTGACCGCAACGTTCCGACCAAAACTGGTCTCAACTGACACAGCAGGCATGCGCATTTCGTCAGACGCAACCATGAAAAGCTCAAGTGCACTAAAGCCACCAGAATGAACTGGTTTGAGCAAGAATCAACTTCTCTTGTCAGACTTACCGGGGAGCTGACTCTGTCGCGCTCCACTCGACGAGCACTTCATCAACGGCCCCTATCAAATTTCTCTTGTCGTACCCTGGGGGGCATCAGGACGCGTCTATATGCTTTGAATTGGCTGAGAAATACTGCCCCCAATGTCAATCTAACCACCGTTTCACATACAAACATGGCGTAGGATAGAGTTCCAGGCTTCTGGGCACTCCGAGTGGTTATCTTTTCCGGTCCAAACAACAAAAAACCAG
>LUCH01006296.1:7414-29179 GCA_013368495.1 Paragonimus heterotremus
ACAGGGTTATCAACCACTGGAACGACCTCCCATTGGAGGTTGTTAGCTGCTCTTCTAGGGACCACTTGAAAGTGTTATTACATTCTCACTTATTTGAGGCTTTGTAGGACTAGTATTTTATTCTGTTCTCGGTATTCCCTGTAACTCCCTAGATCGGTGCTACATCCTGTTTTCAGTGACTGCCTTTTAGGTCGACAGAAAACCGCTGACATCGAAAGGGACAAACTGACTGGATTCGGGTCACTTGGGCTTCCAACCTCGATCCCGTGAACAAATCGCTGAAATCGCTGACTCGTTTTATGAGTTCACATGTTGACAACCCTTAACGAAAAAATATCCACGTGAAGTGAACATCTGTGGGAATCATAGTGTGACTTCAGGTTTCACGCAGGTGTAACTTTTCGGACATAAACTCGGTCTGTCTGCTGTACGGTGTGTAAATTTCTCCCCAAAATCGTACATAGAATCTAAAGGATCTTTGTGTGCTGTCCGCCCGCTGCGTGCGATCGTGTTTGTTTGTTTGCATGCTTGTCTGCCTATGCGTGGGGAAGGCGCCATATACATTCTTCTGGCTTGCTAGCGCGCCCGGCGGTCGGATCCTTAACCTTCCCAGTTACATATGCGTATCGATGTGGCTCAACGCTGGTTGGGACATATTGTAATTATCGTATATTATACTTCTGACCGCCCGCAGCCATTGGTATTTTTATTTCACGTTTGGTAATCGTTGTGTTTACTTGGGACAATATTAATTTGATGAGCGTACGTACTAAATAGTAGCCTATAATGTGTTTCGCATAAAAGGTCAATGTATGATCTAGTGAAAGCCTGTCCGTTAGAAACGTGTTGGTCCATGTTATGAGTTCCCATGTTAGCCTTTAAGAGTTAATCTTTTATTCAATTTTATCGCCACTTTCTTGTGTTTTTCCACTGTTCTTTTATTCCATTTCCTGTAGTTTTGTCATTCTTTCATGACTTTTGTTTTTCGGGTTCCTTTGCTCAACTCGCCTTCCTTTTGCAAAATGATGCCTTTGAAAATGCTTTTAAATTATACGGGAGTGGTTGCTAAATGCTCGTACTCCTGGGACTTTATTTTATCAAGTTCACAGGTGAACTATACAAGCACTTTGTTTTGTCGCGGTACTTATCGTTTTGCTGTGTAGGTCCGCGTTTTCAACGGTCCCATGGAACGTGTTACAGTATCATATCTATCTTAGTGTTACTTTGGAGAGTTATTCGATGCATCTCCTGTCCAGCTCTTTTCTGGTCTGCGTAAGGTCATTGAGTGGCGTTCAAACAAAACCCTTCAAGTAAAAAATGAACCTGTTAAATTGGCTTGTCAGATTTTCCACGCCTCCTTACCAACGTTTGCCGGAGTCGGAGTGTTTTGTGGGTATGGTGTAGGTGCCGTAATATCACATACGTCTCCAGCCGGGAAGAAGAAAGTAGGCGAGTGTGCAAGATAGGAAGCCCGGCTCGTTCGGTCAATAGATTGCTACGATTGGTAACAATGCTTCTTACCTGCGACTTTGAAGTACAACAGCGTCCCACTACCAGCCTTGGTCAGGATAAAACCTCGTCCACATTTGTTAGATCACAGACACAGAACGATTGGAAACATGGATTCAAGCGGTCAACATCTAAACTGGCGTGCCTCTTGTCCTCAGATATATACTGTCTGAACAACACTGGCAGGAAGGTTTATTGATGAAGAGGCAAGCAAACTGGGTCAGTACAGCTTGACTAGGCATAGACATGAAAGGCAACAACGATGATACTCCAGTCACTGAGAAGTTTAAACGATCGGGGACGGACGCTTCATGCTCGCCGAAAGAGCAACAGTCCTTGAAGCTCTCTAACGACAGATGTCCAAGCGGTTCCAGACTGGTACAAAGGGCTCGATAGAACAAAGTCGTTGGGGAAGAAAGGAGTAATCTTCTGGTGGAGGGGATCAGTCAACCATGAGATAGAGTTTGACGAAGCCACGTGTATGCGATACGCAAGTCAGACACACCGAAACCGTAGAGACGCGTTATGCAAGGTTGTAGCACCGGCTGCAAAACTGGGAATACTATTGAAATCATTCGAATCGAAGGAGGAAGAACGAATCCTCCGGACCTCAACATTGGCAGAACCGACGTTATAATTCCAGGATGTAAACATAAGTATCAGTCGAGTGTGAGACGGTGGGTCAACAGATGCGGGAATACTGTCATATCAGCCCAACTCGATCCACAGAAGCAGTCATGGCTGAACCCACAGATGTTCAGTAGGAGATTTCCGAGAATTCCAACGTTTCACTCAGGAGCACCTTCATCACCGGGAAAACGACTTTGTCCAGTCGGGATAAAGATGATTTTGTCAAAAAATATGAACTTATCCTTCGCTAACTTTCACTTGTTCTACCTTGATTCATCCGTTCTCGGTGGCTACTTACTGACCTTAAGTATTAGTTTCGATAACTGTTCTTCGGTCTTTTGTTTCTGGAATGTTTTCCGTCACCAAGCGCCACAGTGGTGATCTGTATCTTCCTTCTTGTTGTACATAGTTCAGGGTGAAACGAAATGAATTTTTATGCTCGATTTCTCAGTTGATTTTGGAGAAATTAGTGGGGACACGCTCGTTATCCTCCAGACCAAACATGTCTGTTTTCCTCATACGGAGGCATAAAAATCGAATCGTCACGCACACTTCTATTCTCCCGTTGATACAGCATATCCTTTCAAGTTTTACAGCACACTAAGACACGCAGACAAGTATCCCATCCGTCCGGCTTCCGTTCTTTTGCACTGGAACCTAACCAGGAATAGAATTTTCAGCCTATCAACCTTAGCTTTACCAGACATGTCATACGTGGATTCCTGAGACTCGCTGGAATTTTGAGAACTATAAGGATGATAGCGAATATACCTGGCATGAATACGGCAGACCAATGGTGCTCATGTAAAGTGTATTCCGCTCCTCATTTTCAAATCGTTTGTGACCAACCAATGATCGCAGCAACCGCTATCTCGCTGACATTTCAAGTAATCCCCTCCGAGAAGAATCACTATACTCGGGCTGTTCTGTCTTGTTAAACCTCATCATCAGTGTATTTGATCGCCACGACCGCAACTTGAATGTTGGTTACCTTTCCCTGTGGCGGTACTGAAAACCATCATGCCAGTGGTGTCAGAGTAAACACGGTCAGCTTTTCAAATGCAAAGGCTCAACAAAAACTACCTTATACCTAAGCTGAGATTGTTCATGTTAATCAGGTGGTTGGGCATCTGTATGTGCTAATTATGTCTCGTTGAGACGTTTGAAGTACTGCAACTAGACTTCTCTGTCAGTTATCGTTTTCCGTTCAGTTTTGCGTGCACATGCCTTAGTTACTATTGGTCGACTGGTCGATTGCCCTGGTGGTGTTGATGTTGATGACAGCGGTTTTGTCATCATTTCTGTCAAGTTGTCGTTTGTCCAGAATTAAAAATCAGTTCCTGTGATTCGTCCTCGTACATTAATTTAACCTGTTAATATAATAAGAATTTCCGTGTTTATGTTTGCTGAAAGTTGATCGAGTGTACAGAGTGTCGCATCTACAACTTTTCTGGAACATCTCACGAAATTCCGAAGAAGACAGATGTCAATCGGAAATTTCTGTACACACTGGTACTTCGGTTTAGTGAGCTTGAATAATTTGTAGACTCGGATGACTGATCCAACAATCGGGGGGTCCAAAATGAGGCTGCCAACAGGCGATCTCAATCAATGCGGAATGAGCTCAGTAAAACATGTTGGTTTGGCTGAATGTGACAACGTGTCAGATGACACTAACAGAAATGTTGTAGTAAGTACGTGTTGACAGGTATGAAGTTTTTATCGGTCCAGAGACTTCACCAATCTGCTTGAGGTATGAAGTGCAAAACGTTCTCAAAACTCACAATTGCACTCGATACACAAGTTATTAGAAGTGGTTATAAGCTGTATGTTGCCAGACTATTCTTAAGCAGGCCTTGTGACCGTCACGCGAACCTGAAAACCACAAAAATCCGGTTTACTCGCCTGTCGACGGACCCTAGCTCCCCTCGTTAATTTCCCATGTAGGTGCTGATTGTAGCGTTGTTGATTATTAATTGTGCACTCCATCAAACGGACATTTTGTATATCACATTTGGTTAAGTAGTATCTGGGAAAAACAACTAATTATGTGATGCAGTAATGTGTGATAACGACAGAAAACTACCCACTCTGATAGCAATCGTGAAAGAAAATTTAATGCAACAAAGGACAAAAGGGCTCATTTTTCCACATAATCTAAACTAACCCCGACAATTTCACCATTAGTTATGGCATCCAGTTAGTGCTTAGAAAATTATCGGACCAATGTTAATGGTTAGAAACTTAATTCATTCGGTAATGTTCACTGAACTATGACGGTGTCTATAGAAACGGTCCTACATGTGGTGTGAATATGCGGGTGGAAAGATCAAGCAAATTCTCAATCACCTACTGATTTCGCGGTAGCATGAACTTTCCACTCAGCTACTTTTGTATAAAAAACAAAATTTCGGTGCCGTTTTCGATAGATCTTTGTGTTTACGATTCTCCAGAAAATGGTGAGTTTCCTTTGAATGGTTGTTGTCTTTTACTGAGTGCGTATATACTCAAACTGTCGCATAACAAATCAGCGGTGACTCATTTAAACGGGGTTTCTGTCCACAAGTGAAAGCGTGCTGGTTACAGTGGTACTTTAGGAAATATGTTTTATCAGTCAATTAATAAACCATTAGATGGCAAACAAATGCACTTCGATGTTGAGTGACTACCATCCACAGACAACTGAAAACTGAAATGTTAACTGTCTACTATCGTTTACAAAATGTGTTGCTTGATTTTTTCAGTTATGAGCACCAAACATTAGTGTAGTCGGTAAATCGATTGAGAATAGCACAAATCTGCGAGCAACTGGTTACACAATGATACTCCGATCATTTTAGGTGGTCTTTCTCAGGAGTGTTGTCTTACTGTTATATTCGGTGGAACTGTTGGACGTGGATGAATGCATCAGTAAACAACAGAAACCTAATAAACTGTATATTTCTTTTGCTGTAAACCGTTTGCAGGTCACTTCCAATATAATCCATTTTATGCTCATAATGCAACTTTTATGTCACAGAACGGAACCACCCATAACTGTGCTCCCTATAGTTCTAACTTAATGCTCAAAAACGACAGAACCAAACATATGATGTGTTTAAAGATGTGAGTCGAAAATTCACTTGGTATATCTAAGGTAGATTAGAATGCTCACAGGGAAGTGAAAGAAGTATCATTATACCACTGAATATTTTTTAGTAAAGACCGAATCAAGAGTAATTGCATTTGTGCACACATTTCAAGGTGCTTTGCAGATTCTGACGTCGGATGTTGGTTTGAGGTTTTCAGATTTACAACCGCTTAACGTCACCAAACTAACTAATCAAAAAAGTCGCAGAGTTGATCACATATTAAGCCAAAATATACGAAAACAGTTACTCATCATATTCTGCCCCGTTCAATATATTTAGTTTCTTACACATTTTGGTGAATATTCCGGCACCCTAGCAAATAAGCTTATTCAAGTTTTGTTTAGACCTGTTAGCTGGAATCATTGAAGCTAGGACGCGGGTTTAAAACTAAGACCAAATCGGGGATACTGTTCATCGTCAACCTGCCATTCCACTAGATGTGACTGAAAACACGAGCTAGATGTAACGTAGGAGCAACACCAAGTCCATAACGGCTTAGAGAAACATGATGTACCATTTCGAGACCACCGAGGGACTTGATTGGATTAGTTAACCAAAACGGTATGGTGATGAGTAGCTCACGTAGTAGTTATAAATCGGTTGTTTTATAAGGAAATTAACGTATGGAGAAAGGGTTATCAGTACTGTGTGACGATACTCTGCTACTTCTATACAACCGCGAATTGGTTTGCGATTGCAAAAGGATCAACTTCCTCAAAACTTTCGCAAAAATTCCCCGTGAACTATGGGGGGAAACCGCGGAGGACAATTACTTCTGGTAATTCATCACAAGGTCAGTACAATAACATTGGGTCATCAAAGTTAAGACAGTGTGCAAACAACGCGTAGTAGGTTAACAGAATGTCACTGGATCAGATGAACCGTTGAAAAATTAGAAGTATCTGTGAGCTATTCACTTGGATAACGAAACATCAGTGTTGATGGTGGATGGTTTCGAGTTTCAACCTCAAGTATGTCGTAAAGTTTTCCAATGAAGTTTGGATGAGCATACAGAAGGATGATGTGACTTTGGGCCATGCCACATGCAGAAAGTGCACAATATTTTATGTGGACGGATGTTCAGTGATGGTAATCGAATAGCGGTTAATTTAGCCGTGTCCAGCATCCGTTGCCTGACCGATACAAATTTATTTGCCTGAACTGTGTTGGCCACACAGAATGCCAGATTGGGGTTAACTGGTTGATAATTATCGGCTACATGTGCGATGACAAACAACCATTGTCCATAAGAGTCTGAATACTGATAGACAGTTCCATTTCCTGACAACTTTCCGTGAGTGTGGCGTCATGCCGATGGCACGTCCGACGAAGGTACAAACATGGTCATTGGGGAAGAGGAAAACTACAGTGATGCAATGTTAGAGACTCACTCGAATCCAATTAAACTTAACAAATTCAGAAGTGAGCAATTCTGGTCGACGATCAAATCATAGACATTTCAGGTGACTTTCGTATCAGGATTAGTTGCAGACACATGCTGAACGACTTAAATTCACCATCTCCATCTTCATTGTCCATGAGGTTTACTCCAGATCCATAAGATAATTCAGCCATTGAGACATATTCTTGATATATGCAATTCCCTTATCTGACAGCAACTACATAGGAAACCTAACAAATTAAATCAATTCGACGACAACTGTGTTCACACTGCCTACAACATACGTTCGATCCTGTTATCGACATAGATAATGTGTTCGTTAGGCGTTTGTTCGTTGTTCAGCATGTCCTTTTGTGAGAGACTGTCAATCTCACTTGTGAATGTATCGATCAGCTGAACATTCACTTCAGCATACGCACATCTATGTTGAAAGAACTGATTGTGCGATGTTCTTTCAAGGTCCATTACAAACTTATCATTAAACCGTATAATCAAACAGTTAGAGTGTCAGTGCAATTTTCATTGAGCCAACAGTTGCCGGATATTTTCGTGAACCAACTTGAGCTCCAACAACTAGACCAGACTAGTTAATGCTTATGTCCTTATTGTCGATAGGTAGACGATATTTTCGTCCTGTTGTATCATAAGCTTGATTTACCTGCAATCGTTCAATTGTTCTTTCCTGCGAACTCCGCGTTTACGCCTGAAATGAGTTTAGGAAACTCGTTCCACTTTTTTATGTAAGCTTGAGTAGTCACGCAAGTGGTCGTTTGCAATGTTCTACCAACTGTGCAGCAAAATGAACCAGAAAATAGATCGTCAAATAGGTTTTTCTTTTGATGCTAAGAAGAAACCGCATTAGCTACCTGACCTTCAGAACAATAGACATCTACACTTCAGATCCGGCAAACCAGAAACCAAAGACGGTCATCAATTTGTCAAGAGAATATGACCATCCGGGTAGTGTTATGGCCTGGAAGATGATTGCAACCAAGCCGCAGTGTCTGTTCAACACAACGGAGAAAAAAGCTACATTCATTCGCCGTCCATTTAAGGGTAATATTGCAAAAAGATACGTTTAACCATCGGCCTATTCAGACACCCAGGTGCGCATTCCTCTCAAAGGCGCTACGCAGTTGGTTCACCACATTTCACGTGCTTCCTCTGAGCCTGGAAGACAAGCTCCCTGTCATTGACCAACTTCACCTCATCCTCCTGCAACCGTACGGCACAATGTATGGGTCGCAGGAAGAGACGTTAATCAAATCGGGTCAATGAACACTATTCCCCGTGACTGGAAACAGGTTCGACCATGTTTGTGAAAAATGCGGTCGTTGCACATTTAGCCGATATCGATCATCCAGTTGACCCCAATTGGGCATTCCGTGTGGCCTACACACTTCAGATCAGCTGACTCATACTGGTCGGACAACGGATACTGGATACGGTTAAATCCATCGCAATTCGATAACTATCTCTAAATCTCTGTCCACACAAAATAATTTGCATTTCCCACAGTCGCCGTGGGAAAGGGTCACACCGTTGCTCTTCAAGCTTATCCAAACTGCAACAGGACACTGTGACTTATTTGTGGTTTGAATTCCAAACTACCGATTATTAACAATGTTGATTAGTTGTCTCAGTGGCTAGCTTATGGGTGTTCGAAAGCTTAGCATCCCCAGATTTATCAGACATATGCCCTAACAAATTATGAAATGTATGTTGTCAGTGAATGAAGAGGCCACAATACCGATCCCTGTTGAACATTGGTCACATTCTAGGCCTTGCTTAAACATAAACGGCGCTGCTGTTTCATCTTATCCTTCATTCTTGCAGTTCGCCGATGCGATTCTAGTCCGTCAACTCACTAAGGCTTTGTGTTTTTACCACACCCAACGCTATCCGAGACATGATCACCTTGACAAGTTAATGTATCAGGCATTCTATGCTGCGTACAGCCTGATATCGACATTTGAACTAAACACATATGTATGCAATAAGTTTTATCTGTTGGTATCGCCTCATCACATTCATGAAAGAAACCTTTTTTTATGGTATGTCTGAAGCAGGAAACAACGGGTGAGACTTGCAACTCACTGGATCTAGTTGATGGCCCAATAGTGTTAGAATACCTGTGAATTTTAATGACGAACTTTCTGAACTGTAAAACGCAGAAAATTCTATATCGATATGAATTAATCTATGAAATAACAGTGAGCTTCTTTTCGTCTCCACCACTCGAAAACACTTCATTCATAACCCACCCGCAATTAACTAATTTCGACCGCCATTTGATTTGTTTTGTTCGGCATTAACTGGTTTTCGATTGCACTCTGTCGTTATTTCTTATAAATGTAGGCCAAATATTGTAAGACAAATACGGTCCCGCAAAACTATTGAAAGCCTACCTGAAGCGGTTTGGTAAAATCGAATCGGGAATTGCTCTTAAGAAGTTACTTGCGGTAGGATTTGATTTTCAAATGAAATCTGTAACTGGTCAACACTGACCCCGCAGTACTCAATTGGGGTTAGTCTTGCAAAGGTTTCATTGCAACGCCTATTGCGCTCAACACATAACGCATCATGTCTGTACAACCAGTTCGTTTGTTCCATGGACAAAATAATCCGTACTCTTTTGGTTCGCACCTAATAAAACTTAGACTAACTCACTCATTCTAGAAAGCCATACGTCAATTCCGATCCTCAACAAGCGTGTTACTTATTCAACTCTCCTGATAACACCGGATTTTACAAGGTCATGCGATACATGTGCACAGATATTGAAATCTTTGCTTTCTAAGCAAGATGCAACAACCTGTCCTCCTCTGTAATCGATTTAACAGTAAGGCACAAATGGACGTTTATTCGACCCCCTTGAAACTCTTCCATGGTTCTGAAAACAAATGTCAGACAAACTTTCAACCTCTGCAAAACGTTTGGAAGGCAAGGGTAAAGTATACTGGACAGGTTCAGGGGATTGTTACAGAAGATCTTGAGGAGACACGCTGAAGAAAGAAACATATATTCTCCAAGTGTAAATCCACCAGGAATTGTTCGACGTCCCCTCTCTAACACATTATCACTGAGCCACATCTGGGCATTCAAACCTATCAAAAGTTAACTATCGTAGACATGAGTGACGAAATGTTTAAACGTTTACAATACATTACCACAAAGCAGAATATGGTATTGATTCACCAAGTTTACTTTCACACGCTAGTAGTGCGCTTCCTGCAATTTTTACAGCTGCAAAATTCAAGCAGAAAACGCTACGGAATTAAGCAAAGATGATAATGTGATAAATACAAATATGAACCATAATCGATACCTTATTTCGTGGAGTGCTGCCTACTTTTAAACGCAGTGTACACGGCCCTGTTGCTGTCAGTTTTGTCGATAAAACATCATACACTTCTTTTGCTTCACCACATTTGATCTGTTGAGTTTGCTGACCTTCTGGCAGCGATTTGTCTACAATTCATAAAAGTAAATTTCAGAGCTGCACCGTACTCACAAATCACCTCATATCATCTCAGCATTCTTGTAGTATTCTGACCTGTCGGCTGATTTTGGCTGGCAATTCTGTCAAGAAATTGCACTGTAGTGTTGGCTTTTCGTGAGTGGTCGATTGAATAAATCAGTCATTTGTGATCACTGCACCATCTTTCAAATCATCACAATGGCTTGCATTTAATCTCTTCTACTTTCGCCAGAACAGGCACCTGCTGTCGTAAACTGTTGATTTCACCGGTCGAACAATATTACTGATATATTGCGTAATTCATTGCAGGTGCTTGCACTTAGCATCGTCTTCTATACACTAAGGAATATATTTATTTTACTGGCCATGTAGCTACTCGTTACTGTTGTTCGGAATTTTAGTTGAACGCACGAATCGCAAGAGTACACGAACACACGAAATCGGCATCATCAATTTGATGACATATCCAAGAGACGAGTGATAATATCTACCCGATCAGGCCGTTCGCTTTGTTGCTAACGTCCCAACCACCAAGATTCCGGTCGTCAGCGAAACCCTGTTGGTCAACCGAAGTCATTCAATACTGCATGTACCCAAGTTATCAGCTAATGCCGTCCATTTGCATAGCACGGACAATTTGACTATAAATTAGCTCAGTTAAACTATGGTCGCCGTTTAGGTACGCTGTTTGTATGTTTTACGTGACCGGCGAGATGCATAGGAATGTCAAACTCCACTAACATTTTCATTCTTGCTGTTCTTATCTTCTGAGTCACAGGAGCCCAGTATCTCATAATCCTCAGTGAAGACTGTCAACGACATTTGGAGCTATTTTTGCGTGCCGTGCCATGATCTGTTCTATAGACAGATTTGGGTTATAACCTACAAACTTCATCTCCTTTCCCTGTTTCATTATTCACTTTTAGTTCCAGATAAATGCCTCTCACACAGGTGAATTGGATTTGAACGTCTACTTAAAGTACGATCACTCGGTTATCCTAATTCTCTGTGACTTCCAGCTGTACTAATTTGTTTGTGGTGGGTCACCAGTACCTTACGTGAGATAATCAATAATACATAGGGACGTATATCAAAAGTTCATTCTCTTTCCTCACATCCTCTGTACACACGGTTGTCATGTATTAGTCTGAGTGGAAAATGAGGATTCTGCAGGTGTAACCAAATTCCCAGGAATTTGTAGGATATTTGTTTGCTCCATGTGTGTGTCAGGCGCAAGCCTAAAGAGTATATATCTTCTGTTTTCCAAGCTAGAAACATTTTGTCCGAGCAATCAGACCAGTTAAAGGTGTCATGACACGGAGTTTTTCTTAAACAATTTTACTCCGTTAACATCTGTGAATCGTCCAAGTTCCAGAATGATTAACGTTGAGCCGCTGTCTCTACAAACAGTATCTGAAACGCTGAACTAGACAGAAGATGAATGGAGTTTTACTGAAGCTAAATGTGTTGTAGCTTCCGAAACCGGTACCACAAGTGTGGATCCGAATTGCGTATCAGTCAACAGAAACAGATGATTCCACTGAGTGAACTGGAGTTGTCAGAGTAGGTATGCTACCATGTCTTGTCGGACCAACCTTATGGATGTAATGAACTCGGTCTATCATTTTGTCATCATGCTGATTATCAGGGGATCCACTAGCACACTGTCTATGCCATCAACTACTTCTGCGCATCTGAAGCAACTTCGTGGTAATTCCCATTCCTGAGTGAGCATCTTGAGGCTTGTTTATAAACTGTATACATAGTTTACTCAAAAAATAACCATCGAGAGCCACAGAGCACGATGGTCACAGTTCATATTGACAGGACGTGGAGAAATGTAGTTCAGATGTCAACCCATAATTTATTCCGACATACAAGCCTGACTAATAAGAATGTGGGATCGGGATTAATCCACTTACGGGTGACAAGGAGGAATATTTAAGAAGTGTCATACCAAAATGTTGAGTCAAATGAGTCATTCCATAGGGCGGATACGTATCTTGCGACATCTCTGTGTAAATGACTGAAGCATGAGCCGCACAGTTGTGTATTCCAGAACTACATGTAAACTCTTGAGTGTGGATGCTCAACGTCAGTGCTCATGTTTGCCTTCTGAGACGAAACGTTTTGTATACCTATGCACTCACTGACAGTGATAGTACTACCCTACATTCTGCTTAAAACTAGAAAGACCTGCCGAAAATGGTATTGGTGAAAACCTTTGGGGTCAAAAATCCCAGCAAGTTCCGAGTTGTTTAATTGCAAATAACTTTCACCACTGTCTACAGGATGTGGGTTAAATAAGTTATGAGTTGAATTCATACGATGAAACAGAACTGCGGTACACCCTTACGGATGTGTCACAATAGAGGATGTGCGGAGTTGCAAACCATAATGCGCCAACACTGTTGAGGACACCAATGCCAATTCTGCTGTTCCGAAGCAGTTTTTTTGGGAGATCTCAACAACAATGTTTCCTTTTATCTGAAGTGTTCAAGGGGGTGTGTACAGTTGATACGACTGATAGATATTCGCGCAAGTGAAATAACCATCACAGAGACGAACGAAGTTGTTCTCAACAGTACGTTCAGAGATATCTAAAATGCACTTGAATTTTCCGGTCAGCCGTTTATTGAGTTGAAATCCAAGATGACACCCGTTCGTAAAAGATTTCACATTTCGTATTTCTTTAGTTGAACTGCATTTTGTGTCAGGCGTTTGCACTGATCATCAATTACTCCAATGGCTTCAAACACGTACCACCTTTCACTCTAAAAGGCGTAGATAATGGTCGGTGGCAGATTGCTCGAACGCTTGATTAGATGGCGTCTGTCATCTGTGAAAAACGGTGTGGGGGGAAGTGGGGTTAAGGGTAAAGATATGAAGTGAGATAGCTAGGAAAACCGCTGTTCATGCTCAGTTTGGAACTACCTGATGATGGGCGATGATGTTTTGTTCTCTAATCCTTAACCCTATTATTGCAGAAATATTGTCATTCTGCAATCAATCCATGATGTAGGCCTGGAAGTTCAACGATAATTGAAGCACGCTAAAACTAACAAATTCGGTAGTGCAGTCACCCAGCATTTCTGGCAACCACATTTGTGCCATGACCTGGTCAACTTCCATTGTCGACGAAAGCAGTGCAGCTGTTTTGAGAAACCCAGGGCCGAACAGAGGGCCCGCCACAAACTATCCCAATGGAATGGTTGGCATGAACGATATGATCTTCTTGACGGGAATGCCTTGAGACGAGTGGAACTTGTTGACATCGATCGAACTTAACATGAAATATTGCGAAGCAACACCTTCATCTCAATACAATACATCGGCCGTCACCGATGACATTATGGAACAATTAATCTGCCAGTGAGGAGCTTTAGTCTGGTTGCACTCTGACCAGAGATCTAACGATAAGAATATTTAATTACAATAAGTTTCTCCAATTCATTGTATTGAAGATACCTGACCGACCGCCTACAATTCGTAAGGCAACGTACAGTTTGATAAGGTCAAACGTTCACTCCTGTAGTACTGAATCCTTCTTGAACTACATCCAGCTTAGTTCGGACCTGGTAATCTCGAGGTGCATGCTTGCTTACCAAAGTTGCGCTCACACGTCCCGTAAACAGATGCTCAACCTACTGTGAACTGGCCGTAAAATTCAGCCAACTTTCGTTATCTGTCCACCTACTGTCAGTTGGATGCAGTTCACAGTTGCAGAATATACTAGTAAATTGGTCAGTGCTTTATGTCAAGCACATCAGATGGCAAAAATGTACTTGGAGAGTGCACACCAACATAAGATGGGGCATTATGACAAGAAGGTTTCCGAGCCACCGTTGAAATTCAGGATAGAGGATAAGACTACATCATAAATGGTAATGCTGAGTGCTTCTAAAGAGCTGTAAAGATGGTGGAGAGGATTGTTTTTTGTGCAACGTGTAATGTGTGGCTCTACCTGCGTGATGAAAGACCCTGAATCCGCGATCACTCCACTTGTGGTCATCTATGATGATCGTCTGAAACAGTTCATAGATGACAGCGATCGTCACACTAGATAAGATGCGGAGTGGTACAGAGAAGACTTTGCCTCAAGTGGAATGGGGCTGTGTAAAGTGTATTTGAAACGGATGCAACGCGTGTCGTATCCTAAAAATCGCAAACAATTATCGCTTTCTTCCTTGTGTTGCAGCATCGGTGATCTCTAGACCAGAGGCCCCGATTGCAGACAAGTCGGTTTACTAAAACATCACCAGTGTCTGATGTCTTCGATGACTAATCTCCGAAGAGATCTAATTCATCCAATTGGTGAGTATGCACAACTAAAACCAGATACAAAGTGTCAGGTTAATGATCACCAAAATTTGACCGTAGCCTTCGCAATCATATAGACCTACTGGCCATCTTCTCTTGAAAAATTCAGCGGATCCGAGTTTCAATCGTATTAGAACTCGTCAGTACCACAGATCATTGCTATGATCGGGATGAAAGCATCGATTACGTGACTACTTATCAATAATCTGAGATACAAATTTGTCAATGTTTAGAACTTGACGAGCTGCTATGAAGAAAGTATCAACAATAAAAACAGATCACTTTATAAGCATAGAACGAGGTTGTATTTCTGATAGAAGTTACTTCGGTCAGCGGTAACGAAATTTTTATTCGAATTCAGAAGAGAAGGATCTCTCGAAAAGAAATGGTTATTTCAGATTTTTACTGAGGCACCATTTAAATAATACAACCTGTTTTTTAGGACGTTAACAGAAGACGCATATATCACAGGTTCCTCAAAAGTAACACACTGTACGATATATGTTTCCTTCCGAATGCTTAGACTGTTTGCTTAGCGCCTACATTCGCTTAAACGTGGAGACGCTATGTGTTGAATATACTGTCTTACATGCTTCGGTAGGCAACTGAAACTGTGCACAAAAGCGGTTTATTCCATGACGTCAGGCACTAATTTTTCATATGTACTACGTGGGATAAACAAATAAATGGAACTGAAAGTGTTGTATGGTTAATATTACATCTATATATACTTCTAAGTGATCATGCTGTTGAAAATCATCTTCAGTGGCTAGCATATCCATAATCTGTAAAGTGTTAATCTTGAACAAACACGGCAACCGGTCGCATGTGAATAGAATGTGTGGGCTATGGATGAATTCAGTAAAAATGCTAATGGTTTGTCTAGAATCGTTTTGCGCTAACAAACCATAGTACGTTAATTTCGTCCACTTTGAATGAGGTAACTAGGCTGTCACTTGAAATGCACCGTATTTCCGTAGTGAAGTTCTATCCAGTGTAATTATTAGCAACGAATAACCGTGGAATTCTTTCATTGGTTTACATATTTCTCGAATGAAAACGTTCCCTCAAGTTGGATTTCAGTTCGCGCAGCAAATAAGCTGATCACTGCACACGTAACGTATCACACGACAAATTCTTCAACCGGAAATCCCGACTTGGTTTGTCACAAATGGTGCATATATTTCCACTATTAACATTCTCCCTCTTCTCGCTGAGTTGTCCAATTCCATGTGCAATTTCAGCTGTCGGTGGTCGTAAGTCCGACATTAAAAATCATGATAGGCAAAGTCGAATTTCACAACGCAACCGAAACAAGCTACCAGGCAGTCAGATCACTTTTATGCCTACATCACACAAATGCTCATATATCACGAGAAGCCAAAAATGTTCAGTTGATTTTTACCCTGCATATTTACATAATAACGGTTGATACTTGTTTGCTTGAAAGACGTCAAGTTCGCTATAAGTAGTTTGGCAGATTGATGATTTTAAATGACATCCAACTGAACTGGTTGAATGTTTGCCGCGTAGAGTCATGGTGTTTCTGTCGCTGATTTGAATCCAGCCGAAGCCCTGAATTTTCACAGTTGGGTCTCATCTGAAAACGTTCAATATGACCGAAACTAGTGTGTTATAGGTAACCCAGCTTATGTTGTAATACGCAAATTCGAGATGTTCATCAGAGTTTCTGTTTATTAACACACTATGAGAATGAGTGAAAATGCTTAAAATTAATCCCACTGTTATGTACTTTCTTCATCACTTAATTGGATGACTCAGCTCTAAATATTGATTAATGTCGGCCGTCCCGATTTTGTTCAATCCGAAACAATTCAGCAATACGGATCCGATTATATTTTTTGAGTGCTGGTAAGCATTAACATCTGGATTATTGTATATTGCACCGTGGTTATCCTAACGTATTAATGAAGAATGTCTCACAAAAATAAAAGAGAGCATGGAGTTTGGTGAATCATTGTGAGTCACTGGTGTGTTCATATTTGTTCGATAGGTAATTCACTTGCTACCTTTAGGGATTTTGAAACAATTACTCATTAATTGAGTTTTCACTGATTGTTGAACTAATGGGAATTGTTAGTATAATGAAGTTTGGTCGTTAACCTCATGCTAGAATAGCTTTACGGGTTGGCACGCTCATACAAAACACTCTTCGGTTTCCAAGGGAGTAGTCGTACTGATTTACTATGATCTCTATAAACAAGCCGTATGCATTTTTCGTTGAGATCCAGAGAAACCAAGCGAATGACAATGTAAATTGTGACCATTTTGGCTTTTCAGTAAATTCGATCGATACGACGTCCTTTACTCTCTGTCACAAACTAATTGGTTCGCAACAGTATCACGAATTGTGTACACAAGATTTTACGGTGCAAGTACTGAATCATCCGGAGTTCACGTACCGCATAGGGATGAATTTGCATGTTGACTTTCCAAGTACGGTTGTTTTCGAAATTGTGATAGTAAGTCTATATTGATTCTGGTTGTGCTGAAGAAAATGTGAACATTTTGAGGTTGTAAACCTGGTCACTTGGAGTGAAAAAATTCTCGTTTTACGGGCAACCATAAATGTGGTCAGCCATGCTGAATTAGTGAAACGTATCCCAAACAGTTATTAGCCTACTTGGAAACGCACAAAGTTGGCTGTGTAGATTCGGACAAGGTTTCTTCACGATACTGGCAGTAGATTATTTTACTATTGATGAGGATAGACGATGCGATCCCAGTTCGCGTCAACTACAAGGGTTGTGCGTCTTGTGCTATCATGTGGTGGTCTTCGTAAAAACACTTAGCAATGTTCAGTTAATTCCGATGACCCCAAGCTAGTTCCCTGATATGTGAGTTGTAAATAAAATGATATCACGTCCCAAGTAAACACCAGTGATAACCAAAATGTTTCGTACAAGTTACAATCTATGTACAAGAAAAACATGCATGGCGTGAACAAATGTACATGAGTATCCTGTTTACAGAGTGAACGTTCTGTTTTCAGTTTATTGGCCGCTGGTATACACTGATGTTCAATTCAACGGGAGGTTTATGGTTCTCCTCTTCTCTAGTTGTCAGTGTCATCAATTGAATAACATGCACGCGACCTGCCTATCTGTCACAATACTGCATTTGTTCAGATTGGTTTATAAAGTGAATCGTGAACTTTAAAATTTGCGTATATTTATTTATGATAGATTTAGTTCAATCTTTCATGCACCCCACGTTGCTCTGTAACTTATGCTTTTCAACCACCTTCCGGTGAAGTAAACTATACTTGTCTGACATTAATGTCCACCATGTAGAGCCTGGCTCTCCGCGTGGACCAGTTTATCGCAATTATTTTATTTGGTTCCCAGATAAAACATTAATCCATGGTTTCCCTATATGCTGAAAAGAAAGATAACCGAAGACGCATTGAAGTTTAATCCCACCACAGAATACATTAAAACCAGGAAACGATTAGGGCTCTTTTTTTAAAGGAATAGGAGATGTGTACGCACTTTTGAAAAAACTTGACGTTAAGGAACTCCTTGTACATACACACCTGCACAGGCAGATTACTTAATCGTACCACCATCATCATCAGTAAACTCGCCGTTATTTTCGAACGAAAGTGATTGAACGTTTGGGGGCGTTGACTCGGTCTCGTCTAGAGTAAGTTTAGTAGTGACAGCGATTGCCAGAGTACACGTTACTGACGAGAGTAAAGTGCGAGTGCAGTAGGTGCGACCAAATAAAACGAAAATTGTATTCCGATTGGGATACCTTCTTCTCCTTATTAAGACCCTTGAATTCGAATACGTTCGTTCTTACATCAAACCCGAAAGTCGCAAATGAGGCATGTTTCAATAATTGTGCATCTTCATTGACATTCTACAAAGCTAAAGCTCGTCAGCTCGTATGTACAAGGTAGAATCCTAACTGCAGGAGAAATAAACAGAATTAACATACTTAAGTCGATGTATAAAAGTGGTGTTACACCCTTTCCTTACCCAAAACGTTCTATTACGGTTTTACTGCTAGACCTGGGTCCCTTCTGTGCGGCTTCACCCCTTCTACTTGCGCGGAGACAAGAAGAGCACGATTGTAGGCAGGCGGGCTGTATTTCGACTATCAGTTCGCCTGTAAATATACATCATGAAATAGTGGCCAAATATGGCCAATTACCCGTTGAATCACTGTCCGCTTGTTTAGGCCAGATCGCGGCCAGGTGACCAAGTAAGGCCAATTACATAGGCGTTAGTTCTCGGGCTGGCGTGACACCCATGATCACTTTTACATCTCCTCCAAGCGCAACACCCACGCTCACTTTCACACCTAATCCTAGTTGGTCTGGCGTGCCCCTCAGTGCTTTGTTGATGGTTGATTTCATCAGCCGTCACCGAAGGCTTGACTGGTTTGCATGGGTATCTGATGTCGTCAGCCGTCACCAATATCCTGACTAGATTGTTTTGATGAATTTGCCTCTTAACAAGAATAACACTTGATTGCACCCTATTAAGTCAACTGAGCAGCACGTATGAATACATCGAACATAACACTTAACTACTGTATTCAAACAAAGAAACCCTCGCTTCCGGTAACGAGCATACAGGCATAAAACAAAAGCAAAGAAGGAGGCGGAGAAATTCCGTTAGAGACCCTTCTACAAGAATTATAACTTTCAATGGTAGAAAGATTGCCACTGACCCAGCTGCAATATTCGGAACCTTCATCTTACATTTTGCTGCTGTGCTTATCGTGGAGGATACTGCTTTATCCGGTAACACCACGTTGAAAACAACCAAAGTTCTCTGTAATGTTCTGATTGATGTTAGGAAGTATCCACTCACAGTTAGCTACCGTTGGACCCCCAATCTGTTCTGGACCTGATGGTATATCACCAGTAGTTATCAAGCAAGAGGGTGAAGATATACCCATTCTTTCACCAAGTTTCTTCACGCTATTACTTTTACCCAACACTTCTCCCCTCCGAAGGAAAATTTTAGTCATTACGCCACACTTCGAAAGTTGTTCGAAATGAAAAACACTGTTCTACACCGAAACCAGTCACTAGTGGGGTGATTCAAGGAAGCCTCCTGGGACCACGGCTTTTCCTCACTTATAAAAATGACGTGTACGATGTTATTAAACAAGGCAAACCATTCCTGTTTACTGGCGATATCAAAATTGTTTACACATTTCGACAGCTCGGCAGCTTCATCTTCTGTCTACAAATTACACGACATGACCTAGCATCATTGAAGTTGTGGTGCAAAATATGGCTCATAACGTTCTCACAATATGGTCATATTATTGGCTTCGCTACATCAGTTGGAGATTTGGGAATATGGTATTCAAACTCCCCCAGTTTTTCTGAAAAGATTCGCTTTCAGGTAACAAAACTGAAGGGACGTTAGGCTGTATTAGAAAGATGTTTGGTCTACCTTATGTGTAGCTGGCTGTTTACAAAGTGTTTGCTTGACCTCAATTTGGGTATTGCACCTTCATATACTGCCACCTACGCAAATCTGACAGGCATGTGTTAGAAAACCTCCAACGATCATCTACCAAAGGATGATTGAGATATCCACCTTCTGCATAAACTGATATACTTGAACGCTATCACTAAAACTTTTGCCGTTCGTTTTCGTACTAGCTTCCAATGTGGACTAAGGAATAAGAGTTCAATTTTATCAACCTGGCCAGTTCGAAAAAACACATGTGCCAAATTCTTTATTGTGAAATATTCCTCTATTTGAAGTAAACTTCCGAATAGAATCAAAGCCAGTAACAATATTGAGAGTTTTAGAAAAAGCCTGGACGGATATCTTACATCATTAAACCTGACGTCAATCTTCAAAGTCTTTGTACCTTCTAATGATCTTTTTGAATATGGTCCAAAAACATTCAACAGTCAGCTGCACATAACGTATGTTCTCGCCCTACTATCAGGCTCCTATCCAAAACAGCTTGCCTGAAGCTGTTCATTTTTTCTCCACCGTTTACTCACACCCCAATGCAGCATTAGATTCATTACATACTGAAGAAACCGTCGGAAAATCACCATCATTTTATCCATGTGCGTTAGTGTGCACGCATTACTCAAAATGTTGGAAAATAAAAAATTGAGACTTATAACAAATTCAGTAGAGTGACGTTACATAGAGTTGTACTTAGAATACAAACAGAGAAAAAAAGCAGGATTATAATTTGCGTATACAATTTTCCCCTTATATTATATATATGATAGTGGACTAACCAGCCAAACAATAAAATTGAACGAACCAAGGTAATGCCCGAGAAGAGTTGTAAAGGTAACGGATAGGCTCAAAAGGTAAGCGTACAAAATGAATAGGAAGAAGTATCAGTGAAATAACAACAACTCACTTATAAATCACCGTCCGCTAAATTGAATGGACCACCACCTGAGAAATTGAGAGCGCTAGAAATTCCTCAGGCTCTAATTATTAATAGCCGGTATCTATCGTTTGTTCGACTAGCATACCAAAACCTTCCACAGAAAACACCCGAAAAATAATTCCTACCGCCCACCCTACATAATCGCATGAAAGATGTAATTCACATCTTGTGTTGTCTCCGCTGCCTCATGACCTCCTCGTTGACCACCCAGTAACTCTTGTGTGTTAGAAAATAATGGTTTTCGCCTAAACCTTAGAAAGTAGAATAACACCATGGACGTCAGACAGCATAGTTTCCATGAGCTATTGGAAGATTGCAGACGTTAATTTTACACCCTGAGGTAGACGACAAAACTGAAATAATCCCCGATGAGTGTTGATGGTCAGTAGATGTCTGGAATCCTCCTTGACTTCAAATTGCAGATGGACTTCGGCTAGATTGGGATGACAAATATTTACGACTGTTGAGCCTGGCGAACAAGTCCTCAATAATTTTATGAAATGCAGTCTCACATTTAACGTTACTCTACTCATACGTTCGCAGTAGTATGCTATCATCTCCAAATTGAACGTGACTCGTCTGTTTGCAGTGCTTGCTCGTCCTCCCAACTGTTTGATATGTCGACATTTAGTTCATTTCCATAAAGTCTAAATCGGCCATAAACAACTGAACTGTATCCGAATTTCTCAACTATATTTTGATTTCCACCACAATGTGCCACATTTGTTTATATGTGTAACAATAACGCACCACATACTTTACCGCTGGAATTGACTAGACGTTGTGTCACGCATCCGGTGCACTGCTATATGCGTATGTAAACCTGGTCATAAGTTACTGTACATTTAAGTTGTTTATGATTGTATTTGTAGAACCAC
>LUCH01006298.1:0-10978 GCA_013368495.1 Paragonimus heterotremus
TTATTGAAGATGCCGTTAGAGTGTGACTCTCAGTTGTGGTGTTTGTTCACCACCTCATTTTTGGCATCTGTGTGTTTAGTGATTCTTACTCTGGAGTATTGGCAGTTGCAATTTGAACAGTTCTTAAGTACTGTCATTTGTGGTTTAACACAACGGCAGACTTGTTCCAAAACGAAATACTGCAGGTGTTTTCTCCTTAACTTAGTCAATTCTCAGCATTGGGTCAAGTTCTTTTGTCACTCAAAGTTGTCAACTTATCCAGCCACCAGTATGGTGCTCCGAGGATTTTCCCGTCAATTGCTGTAACCTATAGCCCAAACAAAGTGAGGCATCTGAACGTACTGCAAAAATATCGAGGAAATTGGTGACCATCCCGTTGCCTTGATGCGAAACGTGACTGACATGGTATCCGGATTGGTATCTACCGGGTATCTACTCATGGCCACATCTGATTTCGACACTGCATCATGCATTCGCATTACTTTTCATTTATTTACACTATGGAGTATATTATCCACACAGTGTCATCGGTTTGGTACAATTCAGATGAAGCCTAGTGCGACGTATTCCTGTGCACCTACCGTAACGCAGTGGTCATCTGCTGTAGTTTCGGATGTTTGACTGCAACTCTTTGAAGTTCAACCTCATGATGGTGGAAATCCACAAAAAAAACTGTCATTGTGATTACAGTAATTCTACTGGCTAGCCTTGTATCTTCTTTCGGGCTACCAGCCCTCGAAGCGAGCTAGTTTCATTGCATACGTAAACGAGAGCCTGAAATTGGTCGTGAAATTGCGTGACTCATATGGCTGGCATGCAACTGCTGGGAGTTTGTTTTTGGTCCCGTTGGGCTGCAGAACATTTTCTAATGCTTTCTTCTGACGTCCCATATCGTGCTCTCCTCTTTGACAAATAATTGCCAGAGCTATTTCTTTCCTGTTCTTCTTTCGGCCAGCTGCATCATGTCAACGCCACTTGATTGTCATACAGCCGCATGTGTCTGTCTGACAACCTAACACGTCCTAAGAAAGACAGTTTACAGCTGTTCTTCACCAGAAAACAGATTAATGATGAGTAGTGTGGGATTTGGATTTTCCTATAGATTGAACATCACCCACAATTGATCGCAGCTATCGCACTCGAGTCTAGTGCTTCTTTTCGAAATGGGCCGACTGGAAAGTCTATGGGAATGCGACAGCTGCGATCAATTGTGAGTGATGTTCAATCTATAAGAAAACAGATTGTTTCATGGAATCAACAGATTCTTAAAGAGAGTAAATGTTGTCAGAACAGTCAGCCGTTCTAACGGTGCAGGGAGGTAAATTAGTATGCACTATTCATGGCTGGACAATTTTCCGCATGTGTTATCCAGAACTGGGGATTGTAAAGCGGAACGCATGGATCGAAAATGGAATTGAAACTACGGGGGAAACGTTCAACCGAGTTGTCATTGGCACAACACCGTACCGGCTATCGTGACAGGACCGAACTTGCAAACGAGTTCTTCCGATCATATATGGGGAGGTTAGGAAAGCCTCGGGTCAAATGCTACAGCGTAACGCGGTAACTGAAATTTTTATGCTACGTAAACAGTCGATCCGCAAGGTAACAACTTTACAGATGAAAATGGACGATCGTTGCTTCTGTTGGTTAACGTTTATTTGCCATGTGTTCACACGTATGCCCATTTGTGTTGTGTCTCGTTCCTTCTTGCTTATTTCGGGATTTGCTTTGCCCTCCGGAACCTCAGCTGTTACTTAGTCACGCCAATTTTGTCGATGTGACAGCTACGGAAAAATAAGTGTGTTTTAAGACATATTGAGAGAAGGAGGCCGAAATTTCAGACGTGGAAATGAAATCAACTGACCCTCTGTTTAATTCAAAATTATCGCGATGAATCTAAGGGCTTGTCTTTTCATAGTGGATTACCGGGTTGCTAGGTTACTCTCATAAGCTAGCTGTCTACAGTGTTTTCAAATGGAACTTTTGACTTCGTCCACCTAATCGTTTGTTAGGTTTTCAATCCTGCGGATCGCAAGTTGAGTTCCAACATGCAGGTCTGTCAGACGTTTACCGCACATGCCACAACCACAGTACACCGCTTGCCTTTCTTCTGGCAGTATCTTCATATATGAGATTGACGGTGATTATCTATTGCTAGAAATTAACGAATAATATCAGGAAGCAATGGCTAAATTTGTTTGAATGAAATTTACACGAAAGAATGAAATGGCCCGGCTATTTGGCGTCATCAGGCTTACTAACATCAATAGTGGGAATCTCTTACTTATTTCACTTTGGTACTTCAAACCACTTACCAGGTGTACCTGTGTCGATTGAGTCGAATGAATTACAACTCAAACGTTCCTATACTTGCTTCATAGCCATGCGCTCAACGAACTGAATACGTAGAAAGCCAGTAAGACTCAAAGATTGTGATCGGGTTGATCTGCTGATATTCTTCCTGTTTGATCGTTCTAGTACTACCTGCTTGTAGTAGGTCTACTTGGTTCAACTTCGTCCTCATTCCTGAAATTTTACTGGTGGCCTCCGATCAGAAGGCATATCTATCGCTAATTTACGGCACTTGTTTCGTTGGTTATCTCCTGCTCCCTTAATGGGGTTTTTCTGACATCCGTTGGGCTGATCTTACTGAGCTTAGTCTTCGTTGAGATCGACTTTGTTACTGAAAGCCGTCCTGTCACGTTGGAAGCTTATCGCAACTCTCACTATTATAGACTTGCAACGCGAAATTTCTTTGGTATCAGCTACGCAATACTCATGAAGATCACCGTTTATGTAGGTATTAATTTTAGCCCTTAAACAAGCCTTATTATTTCGAGAGCTTATCGCAATATTCCTTGTTAGTCTTGGGTTATGTTACTACTCGCCTTTCATGTTGCTTCACCTGCATGATTGTTTCAAATTGTACTAGCCAACACTTCGAAAAATCTGAACCTCTTTAGCATCCTGTCATATGTTCAGTTGAGTCTACTTGAATGTTTAAATCTTCTTTTTCATACCAATCTGTTCATCTGCTTGCAGCTTGACATGGTCAGAGCAAATACAGAACAAAGTTTCTGTCGCACTTGACCTAACCGTATACTGATGAGTTAACTCCAAACCACGCGTGAAGCGTTCCGACAAGTGTAATATCAACTAGAAGATACCACATATCTGGTTATCTGAGTACCTGGTGACTTATTGACTTGTCTACACTAGTCCATTGTTCAGAATGCTTGACAATACTCAGACTATCAAGAATGGCTGTGTACTTTCGTTGCTGCTATTTTCTCTGTTCTGATTGAAGGCCATTCAGATAAAATTCAGTCTATCACGTTTGTTGAATTGTTGCAGTCTGATGTGATTTTCTTTGTTAGCATTATGTTGGCTGGCTAAACTGTGTTCTGCTTGTTTGACCGCAGGATGTTAACCTACTGAACCGTGTGGTTACTTATGATCATGTTATAACCGGTCACGCATATTAAATCCTACTTTGTATTGTTTCATATGTCTTCTGTTTCTTCCGCTCTATATTTCAACAAATACTTATTTTATCTTCATACTAGGTAAATCGAGACGGTAACTTCTGTAGTGATGCACAATGTTTTTTGTTCAGAAGAAACTCATTTTTAAAATTACCGGACTACGACTGGATTCGAACCAGTGTCAGAAAGAGTATGCTCAAACTTCCTATTAGCAGTATAATTTAGGTTGTGTTATGCAGTTGTTGTTAATTGGGTCATCTGACGCTTAGATCCAATGTTTCGATTGATTGCAACGTTATGTTCAATATTGTTTCGTCGCGACTGTGGCATTTTTCTACCGGTCACAAAAGGATGTTATTTTTGACGATTCGCTGAGCCTTGCCAACCTCTAGAGTTACCTCTTCTTTCTTATTGGCCCATCAAATCGTTATCTTTTTTAATGAGCAGTTTGTTCTTTGTTAGCCCGGCTTTGATTTTGTCTTCTATTTTTGTAACCATCGAAATGCCTTTTGTACGCTGTGCAGCTCACAGAATAACCATATTTTTGACCCGACTCTTACGTTATTTTTGAGTTGCGTTGATTAAACTGATCAGTATTCACTTGATACGACGCATTATTCGACCTACTGGCTCCGTACAGCTGAGATTTCCAAGAGGGAACTTATTTAGGACTTGGTACATTTATCTTGTTTATTATTATTCACTCTGCCATTTTACTTGGTCTTTTTTACTGCTACCTCCAACTTTCGATATTTTGGACGGATCGATCTGCAGTTACAATTACAATCGATTTACGACTTATGTGACATGAACCTTTCGTTCCATCGACTTCGACCAGTTGTTCTCATGCAGTCTGTTAAATACACGCTACCGATCGATTCCAAGGTCTCATATCAATTCTTAATGGGATTCATTTACTTGTTACGAAAGATGGTTGCTAATAGCCTGGCGATAGATAATTTACTGCCAAAAGGTGGAATGACCTATTGTTTTGTTGCGCAGTTTATTCTGCTTTGTCAACTGGGCAGGCACATCAGTTAGTTCAAGTCGAGTTACCGGAACAATAGCTATTTTCGATCTATTTTGTACCTTAAAACTATTATGATCATTGTTGATGAATACGCGGGCTCCGCAGGTCTGATATTGATGTCAAAATCCTGGTCCGGACGTGACTATGCAATATCGCTGCATTCCAATCAATGAGTGAAACTCGAGCCTTGTGTTTCTGTTCCAAGTAACGGTGCGACGTAGATGCACAGATCAAGGTAAAATATAATTAGTGCCCAAACTATAATTTTTGACCAGAACAGAAGAAACTGTCGGAGAGAGAGATTAGCAACACTCGGACGAATTAAGCTACATAGCCCTCACTATGGTTTTTGTTAACACATTAATGCGACAGACTCTCACATGGGGATATCTACAACTTCGTCGTTTAGGTTCACAACTAATCAGTCACACAAATGAAAGCCTGGCTTTAGATTGATCCATTCTGTTGCTATTCAGTTTGAAATTTTGCACCTGACATCACATCTCTCCGATTCCCAATCGGGGATGTATGATTGTTATTACCTTAGTTTGTAGTGAACAACCAGTTGCTTGCTGGTTAATTCTGACCTCATGGACAGTGGCTGGTCTTCCTGAGTGCATCCTACTTTGTTTGTTGATGAAATATTGTGGTTAGTATTAATACTGACGTTTAACTATTGTGGAGTTACACCATACACACCCCGATTGTTACATGAATATATATGACAGTACAATACAACAGATATAACGATTTCCTTGTTTTCCATTTAAAGAGCTCATTATATTCAGTAATTTTACGTCGTCATTTTCTTGGTGACGCTAAGGTCCTAAATTGCAATCATTGTTTGGAATTTATTGGACACAGTCCGCAAAAGATAACGTGAGCTTTAACCCAGGGAATCCGCCAACCATATTTGATATACGTCGATCACAATCCAGTTCGATCGAGGCATTCCAAAACCAGACCACCAAGAATGTCCAATTTTCTGGGAATCGTCTATCGTTCTCCAGAATGAAACACAAAGGAGATTTCGGAAGAGAAAACTTGCTCCAACTAAATGTGTTTCATATGATTTCTAAGTTATAAGTTCGACATTGATTATTGGGAAACCATGTGGTGACTGACGTTTGTAGAAGATATAATGTTTCGATAACTTGCGAGTACGGGTTACCCAAGGTTTTTATAGAAAATTATACGTTCGGAGCTCGAGCCAGGGATCTCTAACTATTTTCATCAGTGGATGAGTGTGTTGGTGACCATCTCACATGTATTTTTTTAGATCATGCGGATTTTGAAAGTCGATTAAGTGACATACGTGTGATAGCCCTTATAAAGAGCTCAAAGTGATAGAGAAATCGAGATAAAAAATGGAATTTCCAGTACGAGTTGACCATAGTGGTTAACTGGATGATAGGAGAACGTTGTATGATGCATATTTGGTAACAATTCAGTGTGTAGTTTGTAACGTTGTCCCTTATCTGGGTGTTCCAACATCTCATAAATATGAATCCGTCACAATAGTATCTCGTAAGCCGGTGTACCACACATATAAGTCAGTTAGGCTCATTGTACTGCGCTAAACAATACACGTGCCCACAACTGCGAGAAAAATCTAGTGGCAGTGCTAGTCAAATCAAACCTTAATCATGAATTTACCTGTACATACGGATTGCAGAACGTAGGCCATACAGGAAGGGCACTGCACCTTCAGATTTCGGAACACATTCAGAAATGGCTTCTGAATACCAAAACTGTGACAGTCAAGAGTGCGATAACAAAACACCTGCTCGAATCCGGCCGCACGGTAGGTCCCTCAAAGGATTTCCTTATTGTTTGTCAAGTTATGAACAAACGCGTTTTAGTTTTTTTCTGAGGCGCTAACTATACACCATACGAAATCCATCATTGTATGTCCAAAAGCGGATGGCAGTAAATTTAGCACTACCGTGCTAGTCTGTTGTACATAGACCAACCATTTCTTACATGTTTTACCTTAATAATTCATCCCTTCATTGTTCAATTCTTGTTTCCCAAACTTTCCTAATAAACTCACAACCCACTTATATGAATTCTCGGTACACTAGTTTCACTTTTAACTATTCGAACGTCGCCCACCAAACTATGATTGCCAGGTAGACGCTAGTATTTTGATTGTATTCATCCGTTTCTATGCTCCTTCGGTTATCAATTTATGTATATAACTGAAGAGAACGAACAGAATGTTGCTCGAGCATATGTCTTACATGAAATGTTTGGCTTTATTCAGATTTCAATCTTAATCTATTCAGTGCCAGAAATAAAGTGTGTCACAAGTAATGAAATACTAAAATGTTACTGCCGGAACTTCCGCCGTCGCTGTTCTTCCCTTCTGAGTACGTTGCTCACAGCATGTCGGTAGACGAAAAATTGTGAGATATTACTTCAGTTCAACGGGCCTGATTGATTCGAACTTCCGAACACGCGACTTGAAATTACATTGACCGAAAGACGTAGCTGACTCGTGTTGATAGTATGATAATCGTTTGCTTTTTTTTACCGCGGATACACACAAGGACTGCTTATTGTATAGTAGATGATTGGATGGACGGAGATCAGCCTTACAATATTTATTTTAACCTTGTACTTAAGATTTCTTCGAGTTTATACAGCTTGTTTGTTGGAATCCACGAGGGAGTTATTCATGAACTAGTGGTACTTTTGGGTTCTCAGTACTATCAATGTTAATAAGAAAATAACGTAACATTCAAATGAGTAACACCAAATCAAATCAGATACATCTTCATCCCGTTACGATCAATAATTTTACAAACCCTTGTTTTAAGGCCTTCAATTCTGAGCGTACTACTCACATAAAAAACATCGAATTAATTGGAGTTTCTTTAGTTTCTGGGCGAAAAAGTTAAACTACATATCCAAAACTCATTTTGGTTTGATTACAGTCTACAATTTTTGCAGCTCATCTTTCTGCCTAAATTGTTACTCCCTTTAGGCCATCAAAAGAATTGTAATTGATGAACCGTTTGTGCATACAGTTTCAAATTTCTTCAAGCAGAACTAATTTGAAAATGAGCTGTGATGCTGAAACACTTAATGGACAGTTCGGATGCACGAGTGAATACACTCATCGATTGGTCAACATTGTCGGATCATAAATTAGATAGTTTGATTCAGTCAGATTAACGGTGGAGTAATCCATCATTTGTGATGTTGAATGCTATAAAAACAAGTGATTGACTTTTCCATAGAAATAATAATAGGCTGAAAGAAATTAAATGCATCTTCTTCATAGTCTGGACGTGAAGATGGGATTCCTTCTAAGAATTAGTGGGATATCAGCCTTTTGTCCAGATCAGTCAATAGAAAACTAGATAGTTGAGAGAACAATGTAACGAGGAGGAAACAATTTTATCGAATCTGACATACCGCTCCTTTCTGAAGAGGACATTGTCAATTGTTTAACTTGGGGAAAGCGTTAGATTGCTGTGGTTAGGGTAAAAGTTTAACTAATGTTTACTCCTGTGATTGACATCAGTTCTGTTGTGGGTCTGAAGTGACGTTACGCATCTCATCACATGAAGTTAGGACTCCTTTTGGTTGGCATTCTGAATCATGTAGTAATCGCGCCTCATTGTGGTACCGTCGGCTAATTACACACTCAACTTCATTAATAAACCGGGGAATGGGTCACTCTGGTAAAACTTGAATTTTCAACTGACTTAAAGCCTACTGAGAACGTCACTCAAAATTTAGTGAAAGTGTCTGTGTTACTTGTCTACCGTCCACTGAACGAAATATCACCTAAACTGTTTCCTAAATTCAATATACGTCTTATGTGGCTTTAAGGTATTATTGTTATCTCGACGAATATGCTTCACAATGCTACTCCATACTATTTTACGATCACAGCAGCCAGTACGAACACACGCAAATGTGCACTGTATATCCAACAAATCAGTTATACGTGGTGACAAGCGACAGCCAATCAAAGAAGTAAGGGTGAGAAATAAACTTATGTCGACTGGATATCCATGCAACTTGTGGTTCTTTAGATGAGATAATGGCTAATCGACTGCCATTTGAGTGGCCGAAAGGTTCCACTACTGGGGCCAGACTGAATGGGACATTGACCATATACTATTTATGTGAACCAAGTACGCTAATGACACAAGGATTGTTTATTCAAAATATCGACGAATGGGGATATATGTTTCAGTGTCATCTCGAATACTCATTTGAACACAGCAGTAATCCCGAGATCCCATGGTTGCCATTGCGAAGTTCGTGTTTGTAAATCTCCAGTGTTCTTTTGTATGCATTTTTTACTGGTTACTTCAATATCTAAATACATGCCTCTGTCTGACTACTGACAAGTAATATGATGAGATCTTTCATCTGCATTCCGCTAAATATATGGTGTGCAGACATGTTAGAAGGAATCAACTACGTGATTTACCAGAGTATCGTGACCGGAAAACTAGTCAGTAGTGTTGATGTGAAATTTTCAAATTTTTGACGAATTGTAAACCGTTCTTAAATACTCAGAGTGATAAGAGTAGCTAAGTGGTCACGGTCACTTAACCAGGCGCCATTCAGCTGATCAACCAGATGGACAGATGAAGTTGCAAACTTAGACCATGTTCTTGTCTCCTGCACTGGACAATTTGTCTTGTACCACTCGTCCATTTGTTCAGTATTACAGATGTATACTTTACGACATGGACCTTCAACTCACACACCGGTTGGTCTTGAAAAGAGTGACAAACATTACAAAACCTAGTGAAAGGCATTAAACGAAGGCAAGCGAACAGCTATTTAGTTCCAAATAAAACCAGCTTACGTTCAACTACATAATGATCAATTTCGGGCACGTGGTTGCGACTGATGAGTGGAAGTCGGTGGGTTGCCATAGGTACATGGATTTGATAATGTCTACTCTATCAGTATATTTTTGTCAAACTCTCACCCACATTTAGTAATACAGTGACATTATGAGTGTTTTTGGACGTCTTGTTCCAACAGGAAAATCACTGAATCTCGTTGTCAGACGTTCGGTCTCAAATATTTGTGTACACTATCTCACAATACTCCTGTTTCTATATTCGGATACAGTACTGCTTTTTACAGTTGCTACATAACGTCACGCCCACACAATGTCAACTCGGTGGGCTCACAATCGCGAGGATCAGAATTCAATTTCTTCTCAGGACATGGATAGACGCTACTACAGATACAATTTTAACAGAGGAGAACGTGTGGTTTTTAGATTATGCGAGAATTTTTCCAAGAAATTTGCAATATGAAGGTTAATGTCTGGACCCTCATTATGCTGTTCAGAAGATTGCTGGTTATGCAAAAATTTCTCATATTCCTCCTAGGAAGGGTTTATTCCTCAATATTTCAAATGAAACTTTCACATCAAAGTTTTTCGCGGATAGTTAAATTACTAATGATTACCTCTGTATATTAAATAATTCACTCTAATGTTCTGAATATCTCCTTAGTAAAAGCTGAGTTATTTCACTGAACCTAATTTTCAGACAACCGAATTTGACCAATAAACCAAATATTGTGAAGTTTTCCTTACAAGGAAAAATTTTCCGAAACCCCTTGATCTTTTCGTCAACAGTTCACCTAGACACCTATCACAGTTAAGGCTGAAAATTCACCACTCAAGGTGCATAAAGCACTTTAATGACTTTATGTGACTATCAGTTGTTAACTTACGCTGGTATATGATCTTTTAATACCAAGATGATGTACTTCAAGCAAATGATTGTTCGCTATATGATTTTTGACTCCCTATGAAATTACACCCGCAAGGTTTACTGTGATCCTTAGTGTAGTGGACTGATCAATTAACTAATAAAAATGACCAGAAAAAATATGGTAGTATCACTGAAAAGTTGTAACGGTGACGAATGGGATCAAAGGTAGACGGATTAAACGAAAAACGTATCGGTAAAAAACAGGAACGACTCACTGATATGTCAAGGTCCGTTAGGTTGAATAGAACACCACAAGAGAGAAAAAGACAGCGTCAGAGATGAGATCTGTTGGACGACCGATAGATAATTCCACAAACGACGTGATACGATAACATTTGAGCGTCGATAAATCAGCTAATACGCGGTGCTAAAATATCTCACCATCCAACCACCCAAAATTCACACGAATGAAGAAGACGGAGATGACGCGCGGTACCCACCGTTTATTAGTGTGTATGATGGTTTTGATGATTCTTGATGATTTCAAACAAGCGTACAACTGAAAATAACAAAACCATGTATACCAAAATGTATAAGCATGAATTATGAAGTATAACTGACTTGTGGAAACTACAATGTCAACTCATCTGTTTATTGAATGATTCTGCCGTGAGTGTTTCTGAAAAGACTTCTGAACTGTAGACTATTCCTTGTATGTGGTGTACACCAGACATGAACCCAATGGATTATATGTA